>JAQFYM010001436.1:0-33824 GCA_034694785.1 Agrenia bidenticulata | reverse complement strand
GGGGGCAGCCTTCCTCTAGAAAATTTTGCGCCTGAATTTTATAGGGTTTTTTTTTGGGGCTGTAGCGTCAAAAAACGTCGCCCAATAATAAGTGACTGGCTGGATGAAATTCGAAATATGAAAAGTGTCCCCCGGACACTATTTGAAAGTCAAATAGTGTCCCCTTTGTCAAAAATGTCCCCCTTATAAATATGGTGGGTTGACACTTATGTCATCGTAATTGTTTTACAGTAAGAAAAATGACAATTATATTGATATTTTTAGCAAAACAATATGGTTTCATTTGTTTATAAAACTACAACCGGAACAATTACATTTTCATTTAAAAAATTAATCTTTTCAAGAAAAATGAAGGTGTACCAAATTATTTATAAAAAATGGGGATTTGAATGTTTATCACAAAATTAACAACATTTTATCTTTCAAGTGCTGATAATTTCAAAATGCTATACAATCAATTTTCTATATACGTAAAGACGAACAAACATAGATATTAGAACAGGGTTAATTTTCTAATCACCTACTATGTCACATACATTCCCTTTCATCCCACTTTTTTTGTCTCATAATTTTCTATAATACCAATAGACACTAGGGTATCCAATGCCATGCAAAACCTTCAATCCCGGATTTTGGAATTGCGTAAACCTATTATCTAGGATCCGGTACTATATCGGGACTAAAAAGGTATTTAAATACTAGAAAAAATGTTTTTTTCCAATGGTCTGTTACAAAAAAAAGGGTTTAAAGACAGAGTCAACCTCGAAAAATATCACCACAATTTATAATTTGCTTAAGTGAGTTTAGACGCATAGAAAAAAGCTTCTATGGTTAACCCTATTAAATGGTGTTCGGGTACATACGTTGAAGGAATAAATTTTCTGGCTTCTCTTAATATTTAGGTTTGAAGTGGAGTTATTCACCCTGTAAACATTACCAGAGTTTAGTATATGCATTATATACAAAGAGCCCCAAAGTACAGTTTTAGTATTTTTCGTATCTACTTTTATTTGTAAAAAAACAATCCAACAAATAAAATGCAAGTTTTTACTACCGAAAGATTCAAAATTTGAATCCTGGGTTGTGAGGAAAAAACGATATTTTTGTACCGTAAGTTAAGTCAAAAATTCCAGGATTGGATTCCCTAATAGACACCAAGTACGTAACTAAGAGGATGAAAAAAATAAGGTACTAAATGCACTAAAAATAAAAGATACAATAAAAAATAAATACAATTTTAGCGGTTATGCGCTATTTATGATACACTGGCAATAGAGACATACTTTTTTGCCCTGACACTTTAAAGGCGACTATTATGCAAATTTAAAAACAACTTTCAAATTGCATAAGAGCCGATATCTAGCAATAAATTACTACATTTAAAACTATTCTGACAAGATTTCTCATTAAGGGTACCCCCATCTGCAAACGATTAATTGTCTCAAATCGACATAAAAATATATAAGCATCTGTAACCTTTAATCCTAAATTCCACAAATACTTTATATATTTACCTCGGTTTGCAACAATAAAGTATTCGCAGTCTTAGGTTAATTCTATGTGAAAATTCTGTCAAAGATAGTAGAAAATTTGTTAATTTAACGCTAGACCTCGGCTCTTATACACTTCGATTGGTTGCTCTACATTAGGCGTGCTAGTCGCCGTTAGAGATCAGGGCGAAAAAGTATGTCTCATTTTACAAGGGTTCATCAAGGGTATCGACAGGGATAGGGGCCATATAGAAAAAAGAGTAAATGCCACTTTCTCCATTATGGAAAAAAATGGAAAACATTTTTAATTTTAAGATAAATATCTATAAACTAAATAAAAAATGACAGCTTTATGGAAGCTGGAAAACAATGCATTTTGTGTAAATTGTGTAAATTATGTAAATTTTAATAAACATGCCGTTGTGTTTTTAGCATAAAATGAGTATGGTAATTAATATTGATTGATATTATTAGTGCCAAAAGAGTATTCGCAATTCGTAATATTTGAAAATCTACGTATTTAGAATTTGATTTCCCTAAAGAGCCATATTCTTAATTTTGTTTTTTTACTCCCATCAAAAAATGAACTTTTTAGATTCAAGACTCCAATTTCAGCCGATTCAAATATATCAATTGAATTTCTAATTGAACAGGAAACAAAAGCGAATCAGGCAACATGTGTTTGTGGGACATTTAGTGTACGCAGAATTGTTAAAAAAAAAACATCTTACAGCACAGGATATATATGTAAGAGCAATAAATGTAAAAAGATTATCACAATATATAAAAGGACGGTATTTTTTACTACTAAAAAAAAATATCATGATCATCTATTCTCTCTGATGTGCTTTTTACTAAAAAACAAAAATTTCTCAGTTGAAATTGATTCTTCCATTTCAGAGCAAAGTTACATACCATGGAAATCAAAAATTATTGATATTGTATCCAGTGGTGAAAATGAAAGTAAAATTGGCGGGAATGACCTGGGGTTCAAGTAGATGAAACTTGCATAGTGAGTGGAAGATTGATACGGAATCCATCTGCGGAAAACGATTTTATTGTAGGGGCATTTTGACTTGTTGGGGGCATTGAGGAAAGAACCCCAGATCAATTTTCTAGAAATCGTTCCTTATCGATTTGCTGCATAGATATCAGCACAATTTCAACGCAGAATTAATCCAGGGTCAATTCTTGATTCAGACGGACATTCCTCATACCCCGTTGTTGCAAGAAATTTAAATTTCATACATTTGATCGTATACCATTCAACTGGTTTAAAAAATGCAGAGGGAAACTTACACTGACATGATTGAGAATATGTGGATGCATCGTGAAACAGATATACGAAGCCGCTATAGGATAATTAGGGAGAATTCGCCACAGTTCATAAATAAATTTATTTTGTGTAAAATACAATTATACACCGACCAAGAACAGAAATAAACAAGGAATAAGTCCGAGTGCTTATAATGATATGGAATTAATAAAAAACCATAAAGAAAATCCTATTTGACTACTTTCCTAAAATACATGTTTTAGTTTGTAATTCCGCATATAAACATATACAGTGATACCCTTTTATTTGAGACAGATTTTGATTATTTTTTCCTACCTCTAAATGTGACAAATCTCAAATAGAGAATAAAAAAAGAATCAATAACATTAGAATGATTTATTGATCAAGGCTAAAAGATTATGTTTAACTTACACCAAAGAAGAAAGAAATTCGGGATGCTGTTTTTCAAGGAGCAACTTCAGTTTAGTGATTTTTGTAGTTATCTCAGATTATGTGCTTTATACTGTGGGTTGCTGTAATTTAGGGGCGACACGTGACCAATTAACCACAATAGTCGTATATTTGTGCAATTGTTTTTTTTAGAGTCCAATTGAACACATTCATCCACAAAATTTTACTACTGATTAATTTCTTGTCAACCAGTAGATCAATTGTAGCATTTGTCTTGTAAAGCATAATCTCATCATACTTGTACTTGTTAAGATGTTGGCTTGTATACATTCTTTTAAAACATGAAACAACTGTACCGCATGTAACTTGATCCCATGCGACTGATATTAATTCACAAGCAGTATATAAATTAAATTTACTACTTTTTGGCATTTTATTTGCTTCCAAAAAATTTTTTAGCACCCGGTGCATAAAATTTTTTCTGTAATATCACTTAGAACTTTGAATAATACCCTGGTCTAAGAGCTGAATTCAAGAGGTAGTATACGGCGGTAGCCAAATAAATTTATTCTGAGAAAACTAACTATTTTTTGGCCGGAAAAGTCATCCATAGAAAGTACCACTTTGCAATTCTCCCGATATAGGATTTCATTCAATTTATCCATTATTTTTTGAAATATATTTTTATCTAACCATGACGAACTTTGCGATTCAAAATCAACTTTTAAATGCTGTATGTTTATTTTTTTGAAACATCTTGGGTTCCTGCTTTTACCTTTTATAATTAAGTTCATCGTTTCCCCACTCGCACTAACAATAAAAACTTTTGTAATTCTGTCTTTTATTTTTTTAGTTCTGTTAAATTTACTTATTGTCAATTTATTTGAGTTTAGATAAAATCTTCCAGAAAAGACCAGTTTCATCAAGATTATAAATGTAATAGCCGAATATTCATTAAAAATTCCCTTTATACTACGTATAAAAGCGAGTGCATCTTGCATATTTGCCATACCTGCCTCTTTAGAAATAGTTGAAAGGCATAATTTGTATTTGCGTTACAATTAGAAAAACCACCCATTAGAAGCCTTAAAATCAGTAAGCTGTCAGCCAGTCGCCACAGTATGCGCAAATGAATCGATTAATGCTCGAGATTTAGGTTAATGATTAGAAGAAGCTCTTTTAATAAATTTAATGACAGCTTTCAATTTCATGATACTTTCCCCTTTTGTTTTTTTTAAAAAATCATCACATATTTGCAAATCATCAGTCAATATTTGGTCATACACCATTAACAACAAATCTGACTCATTTATCAGTACACCATCAATTTTTTTTTGCATTTTTATTTTTATCAATTTTCCTCTCTTGAATTTCACTTTTTTCTTTTTTCGTTTCTGTGATAGAATTTAATATTAAAGAATCAGTTAATGATGAATTACAAATGAAAGACAAAACAACAGATGGGAAATACAATGATTTAGAAGATTGTGCTGTTTTGCTGCCATAATTTAAAGCTTTTTATAATATATGTAATAGGAGCTTGTTGAAATGAGATATTTACTGAGTATATCTTCTTTTACATGTGTCTTACTTATTTCAGAACAAAGTTTTTGTCTTTTTTGCTACTTAGCGTTGTATTCTTCTTTATTCCAAATACAGGAGTGATATCTATTTATATTATTAAATTGGGTGGTAAAAAGAAAAAAATGCAATTTCTCATATATAGGGGTTATAATAATTGTATGAACTGCAAAAAAATTAGCTGAAATGTAATTATAAATAAAAAACGATAAACAAATTGTTCGTAGAATTAGTTTGTGATGTTCAAACATAAAATGGTTGTTCTTGGTACTCCTCGGAATGCAAGACGAAATATTGTGGTAGTGATTTTTTGTAACAAATTCTCAAATAAAGGGGTATTCTTAAAGATAGAAACTTCTAAATAGGGGTATTACTGTACAACCGCTTGCATTGAGAATACAGTCTTTTAGGAGAACCCAAATTATTATTACAACGGGGTATGAGGCATGATCTTCAGAAAATAGAAATGACCCTGGATTAATTCTGCGTTGCAATAGTGCTGGCATTTTCACAGCAAATCGAGCAGAAACGATTTCTAGGAGCAATTGATCTGGGTGTCTTTCCTCAATGCCTACAACAAGCCAAATTGCCCCTACAATAAAATCGTATTCTGCGGATGGATTCCGAATTAATCTTTCACTTACTATGCAAGTTTCATCTACTTGAACCCTTCGGTTATCCCCGCCAATTTTACTTTCATTTTTAACACTATATACAATTATAATAATTTTTGATTTCCATGGTACGTAACTTTGCTCTGAAATGGAAGAAATAATTTCAACTGAGAAATTTTTGTTTTTCAGTAAAAGAATTTCAGAAGGAATAGATGATCATGAAATTCTTTTTTAGTAGTTAAGAATACCGGTCTTTTACATATTGTGATAATCTTTTTACATTTTTTGCTCTTACATATATATCCTGTACTGTAAGATGTACCTCTTTTATCAATTCTGGATTTACTAAATTTCCCAAAAATAAATGTTTTTTGATTCAGTTTTATTTCCTTTTAAATTAGAAATTCAATTGATATATTTAAATCATCATAAATTTGAGATCTTGAATCTACAAAATTTATTTTTTAATGGGTGCAAATAAAACAAAATTGAAAATACGGTCCTTTGGGAGAACCAAAGACCGGGTATTTAAAAATATAATTAATAAGAATACTAAGTACAAGATAACAGAGTGGTAATACTATGGAGTGTTTTTAATTGCGACTATTTTTTTTACTATGTTAATTTCCCATATTTTTTGCTTCCTAATAGTCGGAATATTTACTTTTTGCAATTTCGAGTATTTTGAATTGTAAATATTTGTAACGCTTATTTGTCAACAAATACCGTGAATTTTTTTATTGTATACTCAGCAATCTAAAAGTAGCTTTTAAAAATTATAATTTTAAGCGCGCGGTAATTCCTGGAAGTAAAAATTTCGAATACTAAGAATTGCGAATACTGATAAATTGACATATGTTAAATCCCTAATATATAGAATTGTAACATGTCTAAATCCAAATACTAAAATTCTAAATAAAAAGAATTTAAACTTTTGAATTTGAAATAGGCCAAATTCCATATACACAGATTTATATAAAGTAGCATAAAAAAAACAAATGTATTGGAGTAAATAAATCGCAAATTGAAACTAACTAATGGGTTTAATTAAAATGTATTAATTATTTTGTTGGAATAAAACTATAATTACTATACAAAAATGGGAACCCATAGGATGACAAATAGCCTCCATAATCGAGGGGGAATATAAACGGAATGGAGGGTGAGCCCTAGATATTTCGATACCCCTGGGTATCATTAAAAACGCAATAATGCCACGAAGTATACAAAATTTTTTTACATTATATTTAGTACACTTAGTACCTTATTTTTTTTTTATATCCACTTATTTTAGTTATTAGTGTCTATAAGTATTAAAAAATTTATGCAAAAAAAGTGGGTAAAAAGGGTGTTTATCTGACAAAAGTACGTGCTATTGGTATTAATCATTTAATAATATCTATTTTTGTTGTCTTTACAAATTTAAAAAATCGATTGACTAGTATTTTGAAATTCTCAGCACTTAGAGTTAAAATTCGTTAATTTTGTGATTTACATGTAAATTACCATTTTTCTAATATCTTGATGTTTCCTCCATTTTTCTTAAAAAAGATCAATTGTAAAATAAAAGCATTGTTTCGGTTGTAGATTGTAAATTTTCAACCAAATGAAACAAGATTTTTTTTACTAAAAATATCAAAATATTTGTTATTTATCTAACTATAAAACAATATCGATAAAATAGGTGTCAAGCCTCCATATTTTTTAGAAAGACATTTTTTGACAATGGTGAACACTTTTCGACAGTCTAATTTTGTCCGGTCAGACACTTTTTGACGTCTAAAAGTGTCCGGCCGGACACTTTACGATGGGGGACACTTTTTGACGTGACAGGAAGCTTTAAAATATCTAAAAAATATATTGTCAAGAAATGTATTTTTATAATATTCTTTAAATTTCTTGTCGCAAAAATATTTTTGTTTGTTGTTTTAGTAAATTTATTTTTGCTTCCCGCCCTCTCTGGGTACGCCAAAAAAAGGGATAAATATTTAAAAGCACATATGAAAACAATTTTCCGCGTGGAATTTCTTTTTTTTTTTTATTTTTTAGTTTCACCCATATATGCAAAATGCAATTTTACGTCAAGGTAAAAGTTTTTAGGTAATATAATATTACTAATTGGGTTCTTTTTTTCTTTTTGAACATGGATACTTTAGCAACTAAAAATTGTGTATACATACATACAAGTTTCGTAACGAACCGTATTAATATGAAGTTTTTCTTTTTTACCACAGGTAAAGTTTTATAAAATATCATGGGTAAAGTTGTATAAGTACTTGTTTCGATGTTGTAAAAAGATATAATAGTTCAGTAAAACGCGTCATTAATAAGCAAACAATTATACAGATTGTTTTATTTTCTGTAGGCACAAATACGCCGTTATGTGAAAAATATTGCTAGTTTGATGTATTTGTTGGTAATAAGTATACTTTACAAGCAGAAAAAATATTAAACGGGAAATTGAAATACGTTCTGTACATCTTTTGGTGAATTGTTTGTACTCTTTATTATAACTGAAATGACAGAGCGGGCTTAACATAATGTCAAAATTAGCTTACCTTATTGTTGTTTCATACTAACAACATAATCAATTATCGCCTTGCTATATTATCCCCGAAAATGTAAAGTGGTAATTTTCACAAAAAAAATTAGTTATATACATACTTTTACGATAAAAACACATAGAAATCATAAGTAATTAATGTATTCTTACACTCAAACATCTTATAAGTAAAAACAATATTAAAAAACAAATATTATTTTGGGTCCGAATATGTTTTTTAGATAAGCTATTTTTTAGTGTGAAAACTAAATGCACGAGACAGTTTCCTTTCATGTGAAAAGGTATTTTTCAGATGGTTAGGCATAAAACTCAATAACCATATATAAATTACGGAAAAAAATATTATTTATGGTTTTTATAATATATTACATTAAAAAGTCTATTTATATTAAAAGAAGAAATTTTTCTACGCAGAATACAAATTAAAATATTTTAATTATCAATTGTTAGGCGCTGTGCCTGATTCCCGTGTTGTGCTTGATACCTTTAAGATAAACGTAGTAACGTACAAAAAAAACTATACATAAAATATGTAGTCTATGTGTTAATCTAATATTTTACCATTAATATTTTGTTGTTGCGAGAAATGATGTCATTTTTCGATTTTTATGTTAAAAAATATTTTGCCTGAAAAACATGCTTGCAATTATTTTGCTATCTTAATACTAAAAAATTATCATATTCTGTTTTTTCAGCAATTTTTTGGCCTGAGGCATCAACACAGCGCGACTATCAGGCACGTCGCGGCATTTAAACAGCGCGGTTATCAGGCACAGCGCGCCACTCGTGCGCAGCCTTTTTTTAGGCGTAAAAGAAGCAAAAATTAAACAATAACAAAATAGAAAAAGCAAAAAAAATATTTTTACGACATATTTTGCATAAGTTGCACGATTTCCATATTTTCGAGTTATTTTTAAAAAATTTTTAAAAAATGCTAAAAACAATAAATATTTCATTTTAAAAAAATTGGATATTTTTATAAATAAAATTTACCACCTTACAATAATTTTGCCATATTTTTGTTTTTTAGTTATTATTTTTTTCTGGCCTGGTGGCGGGCTGCGCACGGGTGGCGCGCTGCGCGCGCCACATTAATGCAACTATTTTTTTTACATATGTACGTTATTGCTGTAGTGAAACTGTTTTACAGCATGTTTACGCCTATAACTGGATAAACCATATTTTGTAAAATAAAAGTCTCTTTTATACCTGCAATTTCTGGTAAGTATTAGCTGCATGCATATATTATTTGCATATTACGTAACTTGATTTGCCTATTTACAAAAAAAAACATCGGATTTTTTAGCTGTTTAACTGAGTTGAGCTAAGTCTAAAGACGTGCGTATAAGAATTAAACCTTTTTAAATATTTTTCAAACAAAAATTGCACATTTCCTGCAGTTTTCAAGTACTGCTGATTAAAGATATAATAAGAAATAAATACCGGATGTTTCTATGTAATAAATGTAAAAAGCACGCTGTATGTAAAATAAGAGAATAAAAAATATAAAGTACGTATTAAAAACGTTCTATAGAGTGCTGCAAAAAATTTTTAATAAAACAAAAAACGTCATGTATTGAATTTACAAGTAAAGACAGCTCGAGTTTACAGTCATAATACTTATGTATTTACATTAATATTTAGACGGTAAGGTTTTTGCAGTGCATACTAGGTATTTGTATTATTTTAACGACTTGAGCAATCCCTTTTTTGCTTTTAAAAATTATTTTAATTTTCATAGCTATCTGTTTACTTTGATAAAATCATCATAACATTATATTTGATATTTTTTATTTTCTTAAAACATAAAAATTTTCGCAAATGGCATTAACATCATATCATAATTTTGCGATTGGCGGTTATGTAAAAAACTTTACGATTTTTTACAAGAAAAATAGCTATATAATAGCAAAATTGTGTGTTTTATTCGGTATACGGTTATTTAGTCATTTTGTATAGAGGCTTCATATACTTCATGAAAAAAATTCCAAATTACTTTACGGCCATTTTTTTAGGGTGTTTGATTTTTTTTTTTCGGTAATAAATTTATACAGGAAATTTATTGCCAAAAACAGTCGTTTTAACAGTGTATACTATACGATAAACACTGCCTGTACACCTAGTTTTTAATTGTGCCAGACGACGTGGAGATTCACCCCGATCATACTTTTTTTCACTATCGATTACGACTATACGCTCAAAGACCCTTCATCAAGATACCAGGAACAACTAAACCGGACTGTCGCTACAGGCAGGTTGGGTCTGTCTACTATACAGACGCCTGCCTTCATCTTGGCTACCGCAGCTCATTCTTGCGCTAGGAATATTTTGAGATCGTATTGTGTGTTATCAAACAATTTGCACAATCCAATAATTGACACTTCCACCGTGATTCTACCTCGAGAAGTTTTTAGGCCCTCCAAGAACTTATCGGCTATACGATCTCAGAAAATTCATTAAAAAAATTGTCATTTAGGCTGTGCTTTTTTATATTTTGAAAATACTTTTTTGTATTTAAACGTTTCTAAAAAAAAAAATACTTGCCCGGTATCTGACTCATTACTAAACATTCTTCATAGAAAAAAATCAAATTTTTCTTTTTTAAATAAAGCATATCCGCAAAAAAAAAATTCAAAAATGTCATTTTTGTAAAAAGAATTAAAATATTAGAACTGTTTCTTACGTTGTTTGGTAACAAAAATTGGTATTTGTACTTAAAAAATGTATTTGAAATCGGGATGTTTGTTAACTTGTGTTTTGCAAAAAATTTGGCGACCAATACTGAATATTAATGTTTTTTAGTTGTTTTACGCATTTTTTATTAGTGTTTTGCGATTCGATTTTTTGCTAAATTTCTGTAATCAAGTACTCTTCTGTAAAACCTTCGTTATCAACTTTACTTCTACAGTGATATGCGTATATATTCTTTTTCCTTGATATCTTGATATTCTTAGACGGTAGTGAAAAAAATAAATTGTAAAACAACATGTCCAATAGATGTTTTTCTAACTGCGCCTATAGTTTATGAGAGGTGTCAACAAGCTGCTTGACATAATTACAAGCAGTTTATAACACACTTTTAAGCATAAAAAACAACGTATGTATTTTTTTTTAGAAACTGTTTCAAAAACACCAAAAAAACGTTCTTAAGACATCCAAAAAAAAGGCTCTGTTTTAAGAAACTTTTGCTCAAAAACGTTCTTGAAAAACTTTGCAAAACTAGAAAAAAACAAAAGGGATATAAAAGTATATTTTTGTAAATCGAATATTTAAACACACTTTGGCGTAATAAAAAGACGTACTTGTTTTGAAAAAACGTTTTTGGACATAAATATAACAAAAACGTTTTTTAAAAACTTTTTTTAAAAAAAAAACAGTTTTTACTTTAGTTATTATACATGTCAAAGCCATCGTTCCAGATAAATACTTAAATAAAATCGACGAAAAATTATTTTACTTTATGGTCATTACGTATAAAAATGATGAATAGTAACTTTAAATTATTAATGAAATTGGTATAATGGCAAAAATAAAACATAGTTAACATTTTTTTTGTAACTGAGCTGGTCGATAATGTAATATATTACAAGTTTATCGTTGACATTTATTTATATTTTTCTCACCCCAAAAATGCTGATCACATAGAACAGAATCTGACACTATGAAGGCAATAAATACAAAACATAAATAAAACGCATGTAAAAATTGTCTTTTTATAGAGATACTACCAACAAAAATCAAAAAATCATATATAAATTGTTATAAACAGTTTAAAATTATTTATATTTCTGGGGTTTTAAAAATGACTATAGTTTAATTGCTTTTCGGAAGCACATTTATTTGGAAATATATGTAGCAAACTTATCGTTCGTAATCTCTTTTTTTTGTTTTTTTTTATTTCATAACTTTAAATTACGTGATTTATCTCCGCATGACGTTTCTAAAATAATATACCTATATTTTGCGTATTACATATTTTGCTTTTGAAATTCTCATGTGCCTATTTTAATTTTGTTTTACTCATATGTTCTTGCGGAAAAAAAAAATACTAAATCATAAAAAACAGAGAAACAACATTTTCCAAAAAATTGTTTTTGCGTACAATCGAACAAAAATCGATTTCTATTTTGTATCAAATATGCAATTTTTTCTTTAATGCCTAAGAATTTTTACTTTTCAAAAAAAGTTTTATACGCATTTGTGTAAAACTCTGGTTTCTGTAAGAAATCTTGGATGTTTCTTTGGTTACTCACTTTCAATAACAGAATAACTAATTAATGTTAAGAAGGGCACTTCAAAGATAAATAAAAAACAAAAGCGGTGTTTTTGTATATCAAACATGCGTAAATATTTTATGTAAAGAACATTTTTCGGCAGAACAGTCTACGCCTTAATAAAAAGATATATTTTATTTACATATAAAAGTCGTGCTTCTGTTTCGGCACCAGAAAGCAGTTTCTGATAAAAAATTTCTCAATTGTTTAACAATTTAAATTCTGAAATACTCAATAGAGTCATAATGATTTTATCGTATGATTCAAAATTTTACTTAAGATAAAATCGCTTTGTTTAATGCTTTTTAATTAGTTAAAAGCTTGTTTTTACTATAACCAACGACGGTGTTGACAATTTATGGTCCATATATTGTACCAGGGGCGTTGCCAGTAATTTTAGAAGTGTGGGGTAGTCTGTTTTTTTTTCAAAAAACGGCGTAAAACAAAATTTTTAACAATTAATATGTTATTTGCAATTTTTTGTTAGAGATAGGGGTTAATATTTTTAAATTCTTTTTTTTTTTAAAAAACCTCTGCACTAAAAAGACCACCCTGAAACTTAGGCGCGAAATATCTTTGGAAACCGGGATTTTGTCCTCCCCCTGCCCCCCCCCTCATGCCAACGCCTCTGCATTTATATCAAGAATGCGTTAGAAAGTATGGGAAGGAATATTCCGTTAGCAAACATCTTCCCAATTTCTGGCTTTTTATAACTTTTTCGTAAGCACATGTGTTAGAAATAAAATAACAGAGAGTGATTTTTTCTTTTCAAAATGATTGAGTAAAAAAAACCATTATGAATTAGACTGATCTTTAGATGCGGATGCCCCGCATACCGGGTTTTGCAATCAAAGTGACGCATTTTTGCAATCAAGTGAACTTTTTTTGCAATCAAAATGATTTTTTTTGCAATGAATAATCTTTTTTGCAATCAATATGATTTTTTTGCAATCAGTATAACTTTTTTTTGCAACTGAAATGGAATTTCCGATTTTTCAAAGCAATATACAAATCATGTTTTTTATACTTATTTTTATGTAAAATTCTACAAAATTTAGTTTCAAACCAGTTACTTAAGTAAAACTCAAAGATTAAAATATTTAATTTTTTAATAAAGTAGTATAAAAAATAAATTAAAGATTTTTTTTTACGACGCAGAAAAAAAAATACCTTCCATTTTGATTGCAAAAAAAATATTTTTATTGCAAAAAGAGTTCACTTGATTGCAAAAATGCGTCACTTTGATTGATAAACCCGGTAAACAAAAATTCAAATACGTTTTCATTACTCATAACGAATTTAGCAGGCTATAAGCTTAGTTGGAAATACAGGTTCAATAAAAATCTACAAACTTGCGTTTTTATTTTTTCTTTTGAAAATGATATATTTCAAGGCATTTGAATATTGTGTTGTTTATATATTGTAATTTTTGCCAAAAACAAAAAGTAATAGTACAATAATCACAATTATTGTTTGATAAAAATTTTTAAATGCCAAATATTTTACTTACATAGTATTTTGTTTAGCTGAAAAAAATATTATGCGTTTATGTATCAGAAATATCTTTAATTATTATTTTACGTTTTATTAACACTTTTAGTTTTATAAATATTTATACCGTAATATTTTGCAATATCTTATGTTCTTGTATAATATTCGAGTATACCTTTTTTTCTACGCGAATCTTTCTTATAACTCCATAACGACATTTCAATAGTATATCGGCAATTTTACTATAGAAATGGATCGTGTTTGGTAAATTTTATATTGGAAGATTCTATATTAAAATTTTCATTGTATTTTTCTAATTGAAAAAAATGACCACGGAGCATCCCTGGCCATACATAATGTCAATGGGACAACATCTTTCTATAGGAAAATCACTACTTTACAAAAAAATCTAATAAAACATTTTTTTTACATTTGAATTTTTACCCCTTTAATTGCGCTATATAATTCAATGGAAAATTTTCCAAACCCAACCGCATTCGCAGATTTTTTTGAACGCATTTGAGGGGTAGAAAAATTAACAACAATAAAGACAATAAATGTTAGAAAATCAATAAATAATTGTATAAAATAGTATTGCAACTATTTTTTGATCAATTATCTAGCAAATGCCTTGATATATTGTACGAAACTATGTAAAATAAACACTATAATGAACCTTTACTATAAAGTGTTTATATTTATTCGCGAATTACTGTGATCAAATTAAGTATTTTTTATACAGTTTCGTGCTTAAATAGTGTTACCAGATAAATTTATTGTGAATGTTAAATCAATTTCGAGAAACAAAAGGCAAGTTTGTAAATTAAAAATACCAGTTCAGAATTTTAAAAATTAAATTTGGTTTAGAATAAGATACACAAGCAGGGGTTACGAATACGGGCGGGACCATATATGATAAAAAATAAAATTTGTCGCACCCTATGACCATATGGAACCCAATACCGGTTTTTTTGTAACAAAGAAGTAAAAATTTGTTTTCTAGTTATCTGATACTTTACAGGATAAAAATTAACATTATTTTTTTTTATTTAAATTTTAATTTAAATATTTGATTATTCCACTAAACCTATACTTTTATCTATCTATCACATTTATTTAGTTTCATTTCATCAACAATTAAAAAATTTTTTGTATATTCTTTTTAAATACCGTGATGTGCAAAAAATACATAAAGCATATAATATAGATAGACAAGTTCTATAAATACGCCTAGAAATAAATATTAGTGTAAGAGAACTATTATCAATTGTATTTTATATCTTAATTTTAAAAATCAAGACACTATTCGTTTATACACTTTAGAAATTATTAAGGCTAAATACTTATATATTGCTCGAAAAAAAAACCAATATGACAAAATAAAGGTTACTAAAAGAAAATTCATTGTGATATAATGTTTTTATTTTCTATGAATTTTGATAAAACGATATATAATTCCTGAAAAACAGTATAATATTTTTTTTTATTTCAGGAACATGCACGTCCCTGATTTCGGTGATATTAATATGTATTTTTTTGGTAATTATGTAAAAGAAGCGCCACTGCAATATCAATAAGCTATTTAATTGAAAATAAGAATGTATTTTTTACAAGTCCATTTTCTTTATTGTAAATAAAAGTAATAAAATACTCATATAACAATTAAAAGATACATTTTTTTGTTTTTTTTGCTTATAGAACTATTATTTGACACTATTTAAAACGTTGTTGTACATATTTACTTAGAAAATTGGCTTAAAATGTGTATTCTTTTTTTTTTCTCATGCGTATACAATATGACAGAATTTTTACGCCCCTATTGCCATATATGGAGGGGCTAATATTGATATGGGCAATATATATTCGGAACCCCTGTACACAAGCAAAGCATTACGAATACTTTTAAAATGCTCCAATTTTAAATAAATATTTAGTGATATAAAATATAAAAAAAAAACAATATATTAAAAACGCAATTTTTTTGTTTCATTTCTGCTTTCACTTAGCACATAGTTTTAGAATCTGATAATTGTATCATTTATAGCAGCTTTGCAACTTAATGGCGTAAGCATCTATTTAAAGCAGCGTTTTTTTTTAAGCGAACTGGTTGTCGCTTAGAGGACTTTACTCTAGTACAATATGAAAACGCAGTAAGTAACTTCAACGCCCTATTTTTTGCATGTTTGGTTGCATGTAAATATATTATCTGCAAGTCGGTATGTTTTCAGAAGCTTTAATACTTCTCGTGCGGAACACTCAACCTATGACAAGAGAAGGATTGACATTATTACTCTTATATTTAAATCAGTATTTACAATATTAGTATTTCAAACAACAATATTATTTTAATCATAGATCATTTGATCTTTACATGTGAAATGAAAAATTAAAAGGAGAAATGAATTTAAAAGCAGATACAAACCATGGTAAATAAAAATATACTTGTTGAAAATTCTTCTACACATGGCGTCAGTACAAATGTGGTAAAGACTGATGAAGATTGAATAAAAGGAATTAGTAAAATGAAGATAATACAACAATCAAATGAAGTACAGCAATTTACGAAATACGACGAAAGTATTAAAGGGGTCAAAGCAAATCAGTGGCTACAATAATTTTTCCTTTTTTTAGAAAATTGGTGAACAAAAACCATGGCTTCGTTTCAAGCACATATAGAAGGCAAAGCACTTGCATGGTATGAGGAAGGCTTTGAACATAAATTTAAGATGCGCAAACATTATAATAAAAGTGGAAATATGTATATGGAGAGGGACTGAGATCAAAGAATGAACAGATAATGAAGTTACTTTTGAAAAAAATAAAATGAAAGAAATTTAATGAATATATATTTTAAATACGGTTGTAGCTCAAAAAATATCTTTTACCTTAAAAGATATTGCAAAAAGTACAACAGAGAAAATATCTGAGAGACACCGGGAACCATTGGCAAAAGTAAAAACATGGAAGGAATTAGTAACATTTGCCGCGTAAGTTGCAGAATCATACAATTAATGGGCTAGGAAAAAATAAGTAAACGAACCAGAAAACAGATCATACATACCAAGACCAAAGCAGAACAAATGGACGCAATTGAGAAACCAGCTGATAGCATTAATTACAATTTATAAGACATAATATCAAAGCATATAAGCTGTTTCTTTTGCGAACGTTATCATTACGCAACAATGTGCACAAAAGGACAAAATACAAAACCTTAAACAGACAATGCAGGAGATACAGAGAGCTACTAAAACAAAATAAAAACAATCCAATATTATACATTGAAGACATAGCAAAGCACTAAAAAAGCACCGATATACATAGTTTTTTATTAAAACAAAAAACTATAAGGCATTATAAAAAAACCGGGGCAGCAAAACCTTTGTTCATTAGCTTTTGCGACAATAATAAACTTAAGAATTACAGGTTGCACTAATCGTATGAAAGTTGCCACTTCAATAGCCACACTTTCCGGTTCAGTCTTCTTGCCCATCAACTTACGTAACCTAGGGATATAATGAAGTAATTACATATGTGTTTGACTCGTGAAAAACGATATTAAACTGGGTGAAGATTTACATAGAAATTAAAAAACTGATTTTAATAGTTGTTTTACGATTATAGAGGAAGACCGAAGACATAATAAAAAGATACCATATTTTCTAGGCAGTAGGCTTTTAAATGGGTTCTAAGACACACGAGGTCATCGAGAAAATTATGATACTGAAATAGGAAATAAAAAAATGTCGCAAGCACAAATAAATGATATAAAAATGTTATGTGATAGATACAAAGGCCGTTGTTATACATCACAACAACAACTGAAAGCATACATAGAACTCACAATCCATCTTAAGACAAGATTATGTACCAATATATCGGAGTGACCAAAGTGAACATGAAATCATATCAGCAGAAATACAAAGGTACATGAATTGCGGGTATATAGAAGACAGCAACACTATATTTACCGTACCTAGGTTCTCAAACGGCAACCCGAAGGGAAAATCCATTTATGTGTAGATTAGGGGGGTTTAACAGCGGAACAATCAAACAATAATATTCCCACCCCGTATTGATACATCATTTAATGTGTTTACAAAGCTAAATATTTTAGAGGTTTTGATTAAGAAATTGAATTTCAAAAAGTTAAGGCTTAATCTAAAGACTGCCACAAGACAGGTTTTCTTACCAGGGACGATACATTTGTGACGAAAAGAATGCCTTTTGGGCTTATTACTGCCCCGTTTACTTTTTAAAGGATAGTATGCAATATATTGCAGAAATACTTTTTGCGCAGCGTAGTAGTATATATGGATGATATCTTGATATTCTCGCCTAACTTTAAATGACATAAGAGACACGTTGAAGAAATATTAAAAAAATTAGAAACAGTTAAACTTAAATTGACCATACGAAAATGTACACTTTTTGCATATGAAGTAGAATTTTTTACATTTTAGGTTAATAAAGGTAAGATAGAGATCAGGGGTTTACAAAAATAAAATAAATAAACATATATATATATATTGTTTTTGTTCAATAAAATATATTTATTTTAAAATTTGCTTAAAAAAGAAAAAATGTATAGAATTTGTGATAAAATATTTATCAGGGACTTGTTATGTATCCGATAGCTAAGATTAACTAGAAAAATTACATTTTTTAATAATGACAAAAAGTAATAAACTAGCAATATAAGTACAATTGTCTATAAAAAGAAACCATAGTAAAGTAACAGCATAAGAAAAACAAGTGTCTATTTTGCAATACAAACTTACAAAAAAAACATGCATAATGCTTGTATTTCTAAAACCAGTATTTCTAAATTTTTATAATTTTAAAATTAGATTTTTATTTCGTCTACAATTTTTACAACACTTTTTAACGGTATATTTTTGCGCTTATAGTCGTATTATACCAGATTGATTGCCTTTTTTAAATGAAATATTGACAATCAGGAGTGCAGCTGAGATAAAAAACACGGTAACTTTAATATTTGGGCTAAATATCATTTAAAGGATTTTTTCACAATAAATTAAAAAAGAAATTTAAGAATTTCAAAAAAAAAAAATTCTCATGTCTCTTTTTTAAAAAAAACGACCCCCCCCCCCCCCCGCAAAAAGAGAACCCCCTAAACTCAGGGCGCAAAATTTTGTCGGAGCGAATGGGGACTGCAGCTACCCTAGTTCTTAGGTCAACCCTCAATAAGCGCCTACTGCTGACAATACAATATTTCTTTTTTTTAAAAAATATAATAAACAATACAATACTTCATATCTCTAATAGAGATACCCCGCAAACAAAAAATAAAAGCGTTAGAATTACAAAAGCCAAAAACTATAAAAGAATTAGGAGGATTTGTACAATATGTCAATTTTTTTAGACGATTTATACCAAATTTACGTAGATAATGTCTACCAATATATGAGAAATTAAAAGAAAACCGAAAAAAAAATATTTTTGAATCAAAATGAAATAAAAAGCCTGGACACTATAACGATCAAAGTACGAGAAGCAAGTTCACATAAGACTTTCAGACTTTAGAAAACAATCTACAATACAATCGGATGCCTCGAATACCATATTAACCGCTGCATTACTACAGAAATATGCAGAAGAAAACTATGATAAGTGTTCTATGCAAGCATAAAACTTACTCGACACAGGCATAATTACACCGTTACAGACAAGGAATGCTTATTCGTAATCTAAACAGTAAAAATTTTCAAACCATATCTAGCAAATAATTGTATTATAATGAATACTCATAAGGCTCTAGTCTGACATCTCAAACAAAAAAAATGTAGTGCGCGTTTATCTAGATAGATAATGAGTATATAATAATATCAGTTAGAAATATAACACCTAAAAGGAAAAACATATATGCAGACTCTTTAACAAAAAGATACAGTAATACTACGCATAACGTGACAACTAGTGTACTGAAAACAATTACTGAAACATCTAAAAATAAATAAATTGCAGCTACACTTGTAAAATGCGGATATTCAGGAGTTAAATCTACATACCTGGGGGCTTTAAAAAGGACAAAAATGCCGGGAGTATATCGAGACGTTAAAAATTACATTGAGGCATGTAATATGTAGAAGCAATTAGCAACATGCAATAGGAACCAAGAAGCGGGGAGATCAAATTAAGTGGATTCATGTCATACAATGGGGAGCAATTGAATAGGACCGTTGCCAAAATCCTACAGCAATAAGAGATATATAATAGTATCTGTAGATGATCTATCTAGATATTGATTGCAGGAGCATTGAACACAAAAAACACAACTTAAATAGCAGGTTTGTTCATTAACGACGTATTCTGAAAATACGGATATCCACAACGCCATGTTTTGGATCAAGGTACCGAATTTTTTAACAGTTCATTTTAGACTATGTCGTTATATAATATCAAGAATTCATATGTATTAGTGTATAAAACGCGATCAGACGGAGTATTCACGCGGCATAAAAAACTTTAATTACGAAACTGGCGAAATTATGTAGAGGAAACTTAAAAGATTGAAGATGAAACGCTACAATACGCTGTTTTTGCATACAATACGAGTATAAATACTCAAACTAAAATTTTTCCATAAAAAAAATTTTTGACAAATGTTTATTAGCGATTGGATCAAAGATACTGAAGATAATATTGAAACGCCAATTGTAGAGCATGTTTCAAGAATAAAAGATATTAAAAGATGCCTGAAAGAACTGCAAATTGACGCAAGAAATGCAAAGCAACACAAAAAAAACGTTGAATACCATGTGATGATATTTCAATAGGAGAACCGGTGCTTGAACGCGAACAAGGGCTGAAAAAGGATAACAAACTGGAACCAAAATGGGTTGGGTCTTATGAAGTGCTGTCAAAAGACATAAGAGGAAACTATACTAGGCGGGATTGGAATGAGAGAAATATGGATTAACAGAAAAAGATATTCAAAAAATAACAACAACAGATAAAGATGAATTCGAAATATTAAACGTGGGATTTGTGTCGTGCGGAACACGTAACTTATGACAAGAGAAGAATAACATTTATATTCACATATTTAAATCAGTGATTACAATATTGATATTTCGAACATCAATATTATTTTAATCAAAGATCATTTGATCTTTAAATTCGAAATGAAAATTATAAAAGGTGAAATGAATTTAAAAGCAGTAGAATAAATGGTAAATAAAAATATGTTTAATACAGATTCTTTCACAATACCTTCTTTAATATCTTTTTTCAATAAAAATGTGTTCATTCTGTAAAAAAATTTGTGAAACAACCCAGCTTACTCATTTTTCATTTTATAATAATCATTAATTTTTTTTATAATGTAGTAGAACCCCTTAAGATGGCAGTCCCTCAAGATGTCAGTCATCCATTATCGTCAGAAACAAAAGGGCAACAAGATAAATTAATATATTTATAAAAAAATAACAATTCTACGGTGTTAAATATATATTTGCATAAATTTTCTCTTTTTATCTTTAGTTCAATTTTGCCAATTGTCTTCCCTTTTTATATAGCGAAAGGACAAATCAGAGAAATATATATCGGTAAAAACATATGAAAAGAGGTCGGTATAATATAAATAATACAAATAGCACAAAACGATATCAATTTCTTTTTTTGTCAACAAATGTTCATTTAAAATTATGAATAAGTAAATTTTGTAACAGAGAACGAATAAATAGCAAGTCCGATTAATAAATGGTTTCACAAAAAACGTGTGTTACTTCGACTTCACAAATCCGGTAGATCTTTGTTTAGAAAATATATTTGATCATCATCTTAGGTTATTCAGCCCTGGTTGCCTTAACACAGTTTTTATGGCGTTGTTTAAGATGAAAAAAACGATCATTATATGATTAATTACATAACATTCTACCTTTCATGTCCGTTCTTTTTTTTTGACATATTTTAATAGACATAAGTAGGCTTATCGAAATTCATGTCAATTTTATTCCATGAAAAAAAAGAATAAGAAGAATTCGTTGTTATTTTATAGTCTATTATTTTTTATATTGTGTAGTTAATGTCTTTATCCCGACCAAAAACATCATTTATTGATATAAACAAAACAACCATTTCCCATCTTTGCTGTTAGGTGCTTATGCACTTTGTATGGTGCAGATGTTTCAAAAATAGAACAATGTAAAAGTAGGGGTCAAAAAAATGAAAATATAAGGAGGGAAAGAAAAATTTAGTAGAAAAGATACCAAAATATAAGTTTTGACTTAAATAACAAATTAAATTAGGATTTTCGGAATTTACACACAAATAAAGTCTTTTATTCTATTAATAAGGTCTTTAATTCTATTAAAAAAACTTTTATTCTATAAATAAAATGTATAAAGTATAAAATATTCATTAAAAGTTTTTATTTTATGTACAAAGCTATCGATTAAAAGGTTATTTATGGTGTTTTTTGCTCTTTTTAAATTTATTTAGGACTGTTTTGTCAAATTAAATAGGTTTAAGATAAAAGTAACAGAAAAAATAAGTGTTGTTGTTTAATTTAGGGTCATTTATTTGACTTTTTTCATATTTATTATAAATGTTTTTTTTATTTTCTTCCCCTTTATTTTGTCTGTGAATGTGCACCATACAAAGTGCATAAGAGCCTGCTGTAATAACAAGTACCAACGTAATAAAAGTGGATGCGTAATATGATTCATTTGCCATTCATATCTCCACGTGGATTGATTTTATTGTGTTTCATGGACTCTATAGGCACTGCCTCTTGAGAACCATTTTTTACATTTTACCACGCACTGCCATCTTGAGGGGTAATACTGTATATCGAATTTGAAATTGTAAAATGTAAATTTTTATCATCGAATTTTTAAATTACAAAATTGAACTAAAAAAGGTCAAATAAGATGTAAAAAAAATCTTTACTAATTTAATATTATTTTTAAGGCAAAATGATCTTTTAAAGGGCAAAAATTTATCTTTATTTTTCGCAAACAAATCAGAAAATCCTGTATATCAGGTTGTATAAATGCTTTTTATCAAGAAGTAATAGTTTTGATTGAAAAAAAATCCATCCTAGCAAAAGAATCCATGGTAGCTTTTAAAAGAAATTTTACGCTTAATTAAAAAATGCTTTTATCATTGATAAAAAAAATTGGTAATTTTATTAATGAGGTTACATGAACACCCCCAAAGATGTTAATTTATATGCAATATATACTGTTTGCTTTGTTTTCACAGCATATAAATCTATACTCAGCCTCTTTTATTCTAGACGAGAACAGCTATGTTACAGTCTCATATTTTGGTAATGATCCTGTCATCATTGGATTCGGTATACCGTGTGATTCTAGTGGTATTATTTTTGTTGGCAATAATCCTTTCAGTGTCATTCCTTTAAAGACCGTATTTATGGAAGATACAACAAACCATCTTCATATGAAAAATCAGTTTGGAGCCCTGACCATACAAGATACTCAATCATTTACAAATAACGCTAGCTCTGCAATATCACCAAATTTGAAGTTTTTTGCAAGACATTCAGATTTTGTTGAAACAGCTGTACCAGTACCGCCTAACGCACTCACAAGCATTATTTTTAACTCGACGGCAAATATGAAAAAAATACCAGATGATCGTAGTTTTAATATAAGATTTAGGTCAATAAAATATCAGGAGATTAAAAAAATATTTAAAAGTATCCGTGGTAATATAAAGAACGATCAGGAGATGTACAGGAAAAACATGGGGATAAATTATCTAGGAATAGACTATATTGCAGAACAAAAAACAATGAATATGAAATTATGTAATTGTCGATTTGATCCCCTGTTAAGTTTTGATCAGGCAATAGAATTGTTCATAGAATACTTCGATCAATCATTATTACATAAAATTGGGAACTCGGGGTGTTTTAGATTTTTTCTTATAATTTTATTGTGTGGATTAAAGACAGAAATTCATCATCTTGAATGTTCTGAGTTTTATAAAAGAGTTTTATATGCAATTGAGACTGTTGATTATATTTGTATGTGTATTGAACCAGCCAAGGAAGGATATTCGTTCAATTTTAATCATTTAGTGCTTATCGAAGAATACAATCAGAGTAGTCTGTGCTTCAAACCCTTTATTTTTGATCATATTTTTCCAAATTGTACGAATATTGACGACTGCTATGTGTTGTGTTATAAGAGATTTGTACAAAATATAATTGGATCAATGTTGAAGTCCAGAAAATCAAGTCATCAGAATCACAAAGAAGACTTAGATATAACAATTTTTGCGATTTTTCTAAATAATGGTAAATCAAGCGACCTAATGACAAGATCAATTCGGGTTAGGAAATGTGCGTTTGAGGTAGTATTTGTTGATCTTTTTGCAAGACTATCACATATGCTTACTTTCAAGAATGGTACTAATTGCAAAATAGACATGTGCAGGAAAATTTTGTTTGCGAAATATTTCGATTGTGATTTTACAAAATTGCAACACAAGTTCTTTTCCATAAAAACCAAGCAACGGATTAATGTGAACACTGCGATGGATACGCAAATTTACTTCTATATTTCCATCAAACAACATCAAAGAGAATTACCTAGTCTATGTGCAGAAGAAAATTGAAAATCCATTAAATACCAACCATTTAAAAGACGTTTATGACATTTATTATGATTTAATTTGGGTTTTTAAGTACTAAACAAATATTTATATTGAAAATATACATGAAAAAATATAAAAAATTACCGAAAAGAAAATTTTGGTGAATAAAAATATTCTGTTCTAAATTTAAAAATAATCGTACCACCGCGAGAATTTAACAAGCTATAAATGGGCTCACCTTTTTAATATTTATCGATTGTATCATTTTTATAAATGACGAATTTATACATATTTTACGGACACATTTAGTCACATGATAGGATTAAATACCGGTTACATAACATGCATTTTAGTTAGCATTCAAAAAAAAAATACTGGTTGCTTCTGAAAAAAACACTATAAATATAGTTGAAATTTACACTTAAAAATATCTTAATTTGTTTATTACACCTTTATAAGGTTTTTTTGTTAGGTGTAGAAAAAATCATAGATAAATAAAAAATTCTAGCCTACTTCTTTTTGCCAAAAAAAATGTACAAAACTGTGATACCGAAAATTTACAGAAGATGACCATTATTTTTAGATTATTAATAATTGTCGCGCACCTCGACGGGGACTTGTGTAAAACGGGGACGACCCAGATATTACAGGATAACCGAAAAAAATACAAAATAGTAAAATATATAAAGGATAGTCAATAAACGTCTATAAAAATATATTTTTTAAAAGTTAGAAAAAAAACAATTTATTTCCATTTTTAAAAAATTTTCGTTTAACTTTTCTAGAAAAAAATTGCTTTTATGTAATTCTTTTTTTTCTTTATTTGTTATTGTTTTTGCTTTTGCTTTTGCATTTGCATTTTTTAATTTTTGTCAACGTGTAACATTAAAATTGTCTAAAATCAGGCCTGTGTCCCCATATTGGCACATGTGTTCGTTTTGGCGCGCGACAATAATTATAAAGGATTGTATGCTTCATGCTTCCTTGTACAGTGTATGTACTCCTTCTAGTTGCCACAACAACAAAATTAAGAATACTATTTTATGTATTATATTTTTACCTATACTAGTAAGAAGTATATACCAACTCCACCCATCAGGGGTACGAAAAAATTATGGCTGCGTAAAAATAGGGCCATATTTTCGCGGCAATAAGGAGGGAAAGATTCATCCATATGGAAATAGGGAAGGTATTGCAATATTTTTTTTATATAAAAATACTTTCACTATTTTTTGCAAATAAATATGAAAGACTGCCGCGAATGTCATTTTTGTTACTTTTACGAAATTCAAATATGAAAATAAGCAGAAATAATAAGTAATAATGACAAAATGTATACTTGATTGCATAGGTATCGATTTAGTATTATTCTTTTAAAAACATATAAAATTTTATTTTTTAAATTAACTATTTTACATATTTTTTTTACATATGTGTGTATCAAGTCTACACTTTTATTTATGTATAATTACAAAAAAAAACATCATAGTTGTTTCATGTTATTACGATGTATATTGCTTAAATGTTTACTAGATTATTAATAATCATTTGTCCTTATATTTTGTATCAATATAATTTTACACGTAATTAATAGTTTCCACCACATATTTACACGATCAACAATAACTTAACACGAATGTTCTTGTTTTGATTTTCTGTAACAAATAATTTTGCATAATTATACAAAATACAGGATAAGTATGTCTCTTTACTAAGGGAACCTAGTATTTTAGAGCAAACTTTATTTATTTATTAACAAAACAATAGCTTTATTAATTTTTAATTTATATAATAAAATGAATCGAAAAACTAAAAACCGATTTTTTATTCGCTAGAATAATAAGTGCAAAAAAATCTAAAAAAAATAGGCCGTTTTTATTTTAAACGGTATGCGTAAAAACGCTATAAAACACCTAGTTTAATAGTAAATCTAGACCAAAAAGTATAGTATATGATTATAAGTAAGGATCCATACTTTAATGTCATTTTGAACAGAATGAGAAATAAAAAGTCAATTTTTTTTTCATAAATTTACAAAAAAAATATTTTGCAATTTAACGTTATAAATTGCCAGTAATGATGCGTTTGGCATAATATTTACGATTCACTTTTATAACTCTATCTAAAATATGTTTTTTTGGTAGCCGTTTTGTGCGTTTCATTGTATTACTCACTAAAAATCGTGCAATAAAAAAAGGCATTTGTTGTCATCAAAAATGCGCGCTTATATTATTTTAAGCGATCAATAATGCCGGTAGAAATAAAAACATATATAACTTGCATTTCATATTTTACCGTCGTAAATATTCATACCTGCAAATTAAATGCAGATCCCCTAATATTTCATACGGATACAATTGCACTAAATTTTCTTTTAAACTGATTTTGTAGATTAAAACATTATTTTTATAATAATTAGATCTTATTTTAATTTTCTTTGAGGTCAATTTATAGCAAAACATATCTTCTGCAAATTTTCTATTGTCATAATTTTTAAATCTTTCAGTAAGTTACTATTTACAGTTTTGTTGCGCCAAAAATCGATTTAAAAGCAATACCCGACTTCTACGAATACGCGAAATTAACGTATGAAATGCATGTAGTATTGCAAAATTAACAACATTATAATTAATTTTAATCATACTTTACAAATTTTGGAATCCGGCAAAGGGGTTTAAAGTTTAAAGTTTATTGTGACATTTTGCATTTGTATTTACTTAAATAAAAACTTAATTTTTTTTTTTATTTGATTTGCACTTTTTATGTAATTTTTTTTTTATATACAATAAAATTTTCTAGTTATTTTATATAGAAAAAAAAAAGCTGTGGACGTTAAAAAAATTTTTTTCAGCCTAAAAGGCTTAAAGTTTTACAAGGCAATAAATATTAAGACGTATAATGGAAAATGTATAGTGTCCAAGTATTGGCGCATTTTTTGCTTAATACTAAAAAAAACGCAATTTTATGCTTTCCATACTTTCCATATGGCCCTATGGAGGGAAAATATTTTTATTGCTTTCCTATTTTTTCCCTACCATATTCGGGGCCCCTGCCACCCATACATGTATAAATTTGTTTACATATGAGTCGGGGTGTGGTTTATTTGTTTGGGCTGGATGCTATTTTTTTGTCAAATTTTTATTTTATTAAAAAAATCTTAAAAACTTTTGAATGGGGGTTCATCTAACCTTTAAAACCCCATGTTTTATCAAATGCCAGCAGTTGCTATTATTGATTATTTTTTGTTGTTTTACGCTGTTCTTTTAAAAAAAATGTAAGACCTTTTCACTTGAAAAAATAAAAAATGTAAAGTTTAAAATGTTATTGTGACGACAAAAATTTATAGTTTAAGCAGCCTACTAATTGCACATTTCGGTATTATTCTTTGTACAAATTGTAAGTCAAAGGGGCTATAACTCATTTTTTGGTACTAAAATTATTGTATTTCTTAAATATTTTCGTAAAAATTCAAACTACGGATTTTAAATAATATGTCTTTTCAATGGACCTTGTAAAATCTACCGTAAAAGACAAACAGGTATATCAGGGAACGGGGTCAAAAAAGTAAAATGAAAAAAAACAGCTAATTTTTACGAAAGAGTAAATGTTGCATTATTTAGTACACGGTCTTAATTAAAAAATATGGCAATCTGTAAAAGAGAAAATATATCATTTTAAATTTTAAATTTTACTCTATTTTTAAAATATTATATTTTTACATTTATAAAAATCTTAAAGCTTTTATAGTTTTAATAGTCCTAATTCTTTCATTAGACCGGGGTTGGTCAACATAAAGCGAAAAATAGCTGTCAAACAAGGCTCTGGAAATCCGGATTTTGTTCCAATTGAGTATATTTATTTTTATTGTTAATATATAAGATAAAAGAAACAGCTTGTATACGCAGTTAACATGTTTTTTTTTTTTTGTTTTTGCTTACATCTCTTTGATTTTCTTTGCCTGATCTAGGCAGTATATTTATTTCCCAACTAAATCTCATAGTAGCTCCCTAAAAACAGAAATTTTAATTTCCACACAATACATTTTTGTCAAAAATATAATACTAGTTTACGAGAAATTCGAGAATCCTAATATATTCCAATACATTTATACCGGCTTCCAGTATTTTTACCCCTAATTTCTGGTAGAGAATACAATACTTACAATTTAAAAAACAAATATGCCGTTACCAATAATTTTTTACAATTTTACACGAGGTTGGTTACTGTTCATTAAATTTTTTTGCAAAAGATATCCCTGTATTTGCTTTAAAAATTAGTTTGTAAAAAATCTAGCCCTTATTAAAACTTTATATATAAAAATTATACTTTGTTGCATATAAAAATAGCTTTGGGATATATTATAACGCGCTTGTTTTTATTTTACATTTTTAATATCGTAAAAAAATGAACCTTATTTATTGCATTTTCTTTTTGTTTATATAGAAAAGATGCATATACTACTTTAAATTTCTTTATACTACCGAAATAGAACTAGAAAAAATATTTACATATAATAAGGAATAGGATAAAGATTATTAATTTTATATTTATAAGATTGATATTTTAAATATTGTTATCCCGTAATTAAACACTTAATATTTCTAGTGGAGCCATTTGATGAAATACAATGCATATAAAAACAAAAATTCCCAGTTTTCAATTATTCTTGAACAGTGCATTATATAAATACATTGTCTTTTACTGTCTTATAAAACAAATGACACGGAACATGCATATAAAGGAGGTAAAATAATTTCCCACCGTTATTACATGTACTTAGTAACACCCAATCTACATGCTTGTGGTTTTTTATTTTACCGGGTAAATGATTTTTTCACCCTCTTTTGTAATTTACACACTATTTTAAAATTTTCCTCCCCTCTTTTGTAAAAAAACACCCAATTTAAAAAATTGCGCCCAAAAACATAGTAAAATTGGCAAATTTAACACGGGTATAACTTTTCTAATTTTTTGATTCTGACTATAGATCATTAAAAAAAATAAGTGTACCAAAAAAAGCTAAATAAAAAAAGAGGAGTAATGAGCAAAAAATAAAAAATAGTAATTTACTGTAATAAAAAGTTAATTATAGAAAAAATAGATCGAGTATAAATAAAAAACAAAAACTTTTTAATTATATTTTCCAAGCCTAAAACAAAACTATTATATAAATAATAAACTATAATAAAAAAAAACAATCTAAAGAGATATTTCGCTACATATTTTATATGTACAAAGGGTAATTCGATATCTATGTAAACAGTTCAAGTCGTAATATTTACAGTTTTGGGCAAAAAAAAATCATTTATACTATAAGTTATATGAAAAAAATCTGCCATTGTTTTCTAACAATCAAAAAATATTTGTACATATAAATGTGGTGTGGGCTGCATAGTTGATAAAACTGATTAAATTTACGCAAAACTTCTTATTAACAGTGTGTTAAGTAGTAAGTTTTACGACTTAAAAAAATAATTTCTTACTATTTTATTGTGTTTCGTGCTAACTAAAAAAACACAAGCAAACTTAAAAGCTTGCTGATATCAAATCCCACATAAAAATTAAATTTAGAAACTTCTTTATAATGTTTTTTTTAATTATTTACTTATTTACGTCTCAGAACGTAGTTTAGCGTAAATCGATTACAGCGCTTACCACAATAATATTTTGTTGTTTCATACCTCTGATTTTCCTGATTTTTATCTTTTTGGTTTAAAAACAATGGCCTGTTATAAATTTATTATATTTTATTAGGTTTACAATTACAAATCAATTTTACAAGCGTTAACAGCATATACTTAGATTCGCGCTAGAAATAGTAATAAAAAAATTTTTATAAGCGGACAATTTGCGTTCAAATAACATTACTTGCATGGGCTACGAGTTTCAATCAAATAAATTATTTTCCTAAAATATTTATTTAGGGCATTTAATCAGTTTATATATGGCTTTAATATTTTTAAATGCCAAAAACTTTTCATTGTTCCTTTAAATATGGATTAATAATGTTGCTTTGTATTCAATCTTTTGATAACTACAATCTGTAACTTTATTAGTATCCTTTATTTTTCCTTTATTACTGTACTGAATTATATGTGCTTTATTTTTAGCCTTGAAAAATATAATTGTGATGTCTTGGTTTTTTTTCTATTTTGCATATATCTATTTGTTCTTTTTTGAAAAACTGACTTGATATTACCAGAGGCGGAATTAGGGGGGTGCCCTGGGGGGCACGGGCACCAGGGCCCCCGGCTTCGGGGGCCCCCAAAACTTATTTTAAGACTTTTTTACCAACAAAAAAAAAGAGAACTAGTTTATGCAAGTACAATAAATTGTAATTTTCTTACAGGAAAAGATATTAATAAACTGCATCTAAATTTATTATGTGTTTTTGTATGTATTTAAAAAAGCAAAATAGGTAATACTGTTCATAAAAATGCAATTGTTCGAATGAACCGTTTTTTTTATCTTGTATAGTAAAAAAATGTATATTTAATCATAATCAATGTAAAATATAGAAATTAAAAAAATTTGCGATACTTCATTTGACTAATATTTTTGTTACACATAGTTTAAAATCATCCACAATTACGACAAACAAAAATAATAAATGTTTACTGTTTTTTAAAAATAACTGCATGAAAAAGATTTTGTTTGGTTTTACACTACTTAAAATAATAAGGTATGTTTTGATGTTGTGTTTTAGTAGAAGCGACGTGGTTACAGTGTATTCGTGCACAAATGCACACTCTTATTATATATCATGTTTACCTCTTTGCATTTAGCGAAACATAAAACAGATAAAACATACGTTTTTTGCGTCTATTTAACTGTGAATTGCGCAATAATAAAAATAAATATTTTTTTATGACAGTTAAAATTGTGCTTTTAAAAATGCTCTTTCTTTGTAAATAATCTTTAAAAATATATGATAAAAATGTGTTCATCGCAAGTAGTTCATACCTTGTTGCTATTGTTATTTATACGTACACTATATAACTACAAAATCGAAATCCAATGCATTTATTTTGTATTTTTATAGTAGAAATTGCGTCCTCTCTGTTGTTAACTTTTTACTGTGAGGCTAGTTTTGAGAATGATGTAGTAAACGTGCCGTTAAATTACTTTTAATTTTATTTAATATAGGTTTTTTGTAGTATAGACAAAACAGCAAATGAATTGTGTTGGAATTATGCTTATAAAAACGAAAATTGTTTAAAAATGTATATAATTTTACCAAGTTTTAAAGAAATCTGCACAATTATTTGCAGCCAAAATTGTTATCAACTATAATTTTTGGTGTGTAGTACCTTTCATTCTATGGATTCTATGAGTTTTTTTTTACAATTTTATGTTTTTTACATTTAAAAAATATAATGAATATACGCCGAAAAACATGAAATTTTTTTCTTGTGTTAATATAGCTCAAACTATAAATTAAGATGGTAGCATAAACAAAATTAAAATTATGATTGGATCACTGTCTATCACTAAAAAATTATAAAATATAATAAAAAGGGGCTTCAGAAAAAAAAAGTGCCCCCGGGCCCCCGAAAATGTAAATCCGTCCCTGGATATTACAGTAAAGGGTGTCCCTATCTAAATAGAGCAGTGAAATTTGATTTTTTTTCCTACCCCTTAAATGAGGTGATTTACAATGGAAGAAAAGTGAAAAATAAATGTGACTAATACATTAATTTGTATACTTATGTGGTTTGTAATTTTTCCTCTGTATGTACCGGCAGACAAAGATCATCATTCTCTTTTATATGCAACAATTTTCTTTTATTAATAGTGACAGATAGCGTTGCAGGTAAGTTTGCGATGATTTAATGCTCCAGTATTTTTAAAATAGAGCAATAATATATCCAAAATAATCCGTCACACTACCTGTTGCAGACGCGCCATAGAATTAGTTATATAAAAGATCACGTCGGTATATGTCTGCATGAAACATACGGGTAAACTTTTTGGGTGTTTTTTTTAATAGATTCATCGTATAGTATTCGACACCCGCAGTAATTTTCATGTTTTGCGTCTTTTCCCTCATTTAAAGCTATTACAAAGAAGAAAATTTGTACTATTACATTTAATTACAGACACCCTATATATAACTATACTTTGTTCTTGTTTATTTCTCCTCCTTCTTATTTAGTTATTTTTTTCCATTTTTACTATAGATCTATGGTCAGAATCAAAAAATTGAAAAAAATCTATACCCGGGTAAAAAATGCTAATTTTGATATCTTTTTTGAGCGCACTTTTCAAATTGGGTGTTTTTTACAAAAAGGGGTAGAAAATTCCAAAACGGGGGTAAAAACTCCAAAAGGGTGTAAAAAGGCTTTTACCATCAATTTTAATATACTCTATTGATTCTACTAAACAGGTAAGTTGCTCCTGGTCACTCTAGTATTATTTTTTGGCATATTTCGAAGGTCAAATAGTTTAGATTGAATTTTTATCTCACCATATTTATAGAGTTTTTTGTTTATAAATGATAATTCCAAGATGAATGTTTATCTTAAAAAATTTTTATCTTAATCATAATATTAATAATATTGCTATTTTTTCTTCTTCTTATAATAAATAAGATAATGAGATTTATGCTGCCTTTGTACTTATGGCTCGTTTTTATAGTTGTTTATAGTGTTAGGTGCATGATTTTTTGTAAAACTACTAATTTATGGCGTTTAAAATTTTAGAAAAAAAATCTTGTGTTTTAAATATACATCACTTTATAATTATGGTATTGATAGCTTTCTGTCCCCACAATTATTTCAGCCCCCCTCTATAAAGTATAATAAAAAAGAAACAGCAACTTATATGGCGCCTAATTTAATGGGTTCTAATATGAAGAATGACAAATGTAAATTTGAAATCGATCATTTTTATGCATAAAGTAAATAGAAACGATGAGTAAATATCCTAACTAAAAATACGAATTTATATCTCTTTATCATTCATTAGATTGTATTTAGAGAGTGCAGCGGGATCGATTTTTTGGCGATCCCGGGATCCGATATTAGTAAAATTTATAATCCCGGGATCCCGTTGATTTTTGGGATTATAAATTATATATTAAGAGCCTTAATTTTTGCGCAAAAAATTGTAACAAAAAAAAGAAAAGTCTATTTTTATATTGGAAAAACTTGAAAAAATTATACAAAACATCGTAAACCTATATAATGTAAGTTTAAATGATAATTCTTTTATTTTCCATTGGTTCATAAAGTATTATAACTACATGGTCTTTACCAGTACCTAAAACACGATCAAAATGCATGGTATTTATTTTAACCACAACGACTAACACAACATATCATTAGATATTCTGTGCACTCTAAGCAGTCAAAAAAAAATATAATGAAGTTTTACATGATTGTGCGGTTTTTAAGAACAGCGGGATAATAATGATAAGATAAAAAAAAACTTGGTCAAATTTAAAAAACTAATTTTTTAAACAAACTGTGTTATTTACAATAATAAAAGCCATCATTATAGTTTCAAAAATTGTTTTTATTTCGAAAGTAAAAG
>JAQFYM010001435.1:0-33833 GCA_034694785.1 Agrenia bidenticulata | reverse complement strand
AATGACTATGGATGCTTCATAGTGTTGTAATTTCATGTCATGCATTCGAAAAAGTGAACTCTGGATCCAGCTTTATTCATTAAATCTATTCGCACTTTCATTTTGCATGCATGAACAAATATTAAGTTTAAAAAATATTGTATGCAATATCATAATTGAAAGTTAAAATAATTTTAATTCTACTCATATACACAAAACTGAAGAATAAAAGATAAGTTATACCTCCAATTAACCCTTTCATCCTACTTCAAACACTTATACCTGAAAAGTGCTAAATGTCCTCAAATATAATTTCTCTCACTCAGGAGGTCTAAAGTTCATTCATGAAAGATAAATCCTCAGAGACCCAAACACAAAGGGGTGAAACTGTCTCCTAAATTGAACTAACTTGTAGATTGGGGAATAGCCGTACCAAATATATCCTCAGAAAGGGATGAGGTTGTTCTTTCTATATTGTCGCTTTTCCTGAAAACTCGTGGAAGCCAACGATCCAGAAAAACAGGAGGAAATTATTTCACCGAATTTTAATGCAAATATTACAAAAGACTGCATATACACCATATGCCACAAAGTTACGAGGCAATTTGTTTTAATTAATCAATTAAGAATGATATCAGAATGGATGGAAAATACTCTGCCTCAGCTTAGAGTGAGAGTCGTTCTGTCCTTAATAGATTGTTTGTGGTTCGTTTAGATTCATACATTACCATTTACGTCTTCGTACATTTTATAACTAGATCATCTCTAAGCGTACGCTTGAATGCATATTGCACTCTAGTATGCCCTGTCATGGTATGGACTTTTATAGATGAACTAGCTCGTGAAATGTTTGGGCAAAGTACATAGTCAATGAACAGTAAGTAAGTAAAATACATATGTTTATTAAAATATTTACAATTTGTGAATTCGAAATCACAATATGTGAAATTATACCCCTCATTGCATTTAGGAACGATTACAACACAAAAATTATACAACTATAAGGGTATCCCCGTAAAGTTTACCCAAAAACTGGACTGAAGTATCGAAAACTAGGTCGAATTTGCATGTCTTGTGTAGCAGCGGCTAGCTGGAAAAATCCTTGAGTTCTAAAACATTAATAATATTTCAATCTTTGAAACTACCTGTGATTAATTTAGTAAAGTTTCGTTGTTAAAAATTACTTACTGATTCGAAATCTGATCTCCCATGTAAACTTTATAGACATCAGCAACTCGTTGAGAACAACTGCAGCGTCCAGCCTTGTATATCTCAAAAGATTCACACGGACACATTGGGTACTGGGTTGGGTATTTTATAGAACTTGTGAAATAGCGAACTCCTCGTCCCAGTTGGCAGTAACGAACTATATATTTTACAAGATTTAAATTATTTTGATGAAACCATTGCATTAAAAATTCTATCTGTTATCATACGACTGTATCTTCTGGAATTAAAAGTCTCTCCAGGGCATCCCAATCCCCGTTCTGCAACATTTGGATAAACGTCAACATGCCCGGAAGGTGCAGAAAGGCCGAAACGTGGTCCATGGAAAAAGAATCTTTTCCCATTTATATGAATGAGCTATGATAACGTAAAATGATTATTTTAATTTTTAACTATTCCAGACCAACCTCCCCGTTGAAATATTAAAAACTCACATCAACGAATTGAGCATCTTCTCTCACGAGCTTGTACTCTGGAGCGCCATTAATAGCTATTTTCTCTGCAGGTTCTAGGCCTGTAATCCTCCCAATTTGTCCTCCAAGAAGTCTTCCAGTCATTCCAGCCACATGACAAGCCCAAGATCTTGCAATTAAATGAAACGATTCTCTAGAAGCCCCCGCATTCATTTCTAAGAAGATAATCATTTCCGCTAATCTCTTTGAGGCGAAAATCGGCAGATTCGTTCGAAAGAGAAGAAGCAGGGGAAAGGACGAATAGTCCGCCACAATGACGTTGACATCTGAGGCGGAGAGATAAGCCTCCTTGATGACATTGATCCAATCCCCCGCAGCGTCGACGTCTGTAAATCCATGCAGGATCAACTTTGTTGGTCTCGATGCGTTGAAATGGCTGCTATCAACTGTGATCTTTTCGTCCACCTTTATCTGTTGGCTAACAACTGGGTTTGCTCTGTAATTAATTGCAACGAGTAAAGGGAAGTAAAATGGTAATGTGTTTCACGTATTATTTCATCCTCTTACCTCGTGAAAAGGAAAAACCGTACACCTTTATTAACATCAATTAAGTTCTTTTGATCATCCTCTCGACTAACAATATTTTGATTAGTTACCATCCTGTTCGGTAATACAAGACGATGAGGCATCCAAAGGGAACCCGTTGCAGATGAGGAACCTGGCATATTAATCCGATTCCCTAATCCTATTTCATCGTCATCATTAGAACTTTGAATGGAAGGGCTGTAGTTTAGAATAGTTGGCGTGAAATAATCCAATGGTGAGTTTGAGATCGTTGGACCTTGGTTTTGGGCTTGTTCTACTTGGTATGCAAGCATTTGAGGCTGTAGTAAAGATTGAGCCTGTGAAGTGTTACACATTACAATAGGGCTGGATTGAAATCTTGATTTTTGGGACAGCCCTGTGTAGGCCCCTTGTGAAACTGAATAAATAAGATATAATAAGATGTTATTTCCTGGTACTAAATATTAAGAAATGTGACAATCTTCTGGATTACCCATTAATACTGCGTAAATCACAGCAGTAAACAACAAATTCTGCAAATAGTACAAATGCTCCATATTACTTTGAAAACGCTTATAGTCCAGCGACTAAGGGTAATAAAAACTTGTCTGACTGCTAGTGCATCGAAGCCGTACACCTGAAAATAAAATTCACAACTGGCAATGAATCATTGGAAGGAAGAGCTTTTGTACTGTGAAGACTGTCAGATTCATTTCCGTTCTTCATTTCCTTTTCAACCTGACCAGGTTTCTCCCCGGTGTTTCTCATTTCTTACACAATGTATACTGCTGTCCTTATATGATGTACGCGTAACATAACCATGTAAATAATAACGCTCATCTCCGGGACTATCCTACCAATTATGGGAATCATTTGCCAAGAATGCCGAGCCTGTAAAAAAAGCCACCCGAGGGTTTATTTGAGCGAATTGTACGCATTGCTTATTTATTACTATTCTTCTTTTACGATTTAATACGGCCTGCCTAGGTCATTGTCAGCAGAAAGTGTTCGGTTAGATGTACTACTATTCTATTGTGAGATTGTAACTGGATCATTCACCCGACAACAAGTTGGACTGATTGGGTGTTTGCTGGCCACTATGTCTAATATGGTATATTAGATTGTCACTCATTAGTACATTCTTCATTCTTCCCCTAATGAGGCTATAAAATTGCTACTAGTCAGGCCTAGTTTTTTAAGCATTGGTCAAAGGTCAGTCACCGGAAAGATGTGAACATAAGAGATCTAAAGATCTAATGCTAATTAAGGGTTCGATAGCTATAATTTCGATACATAACTTCTTCGTAGGAGTCAGAGGATTTTTTATATGGACTATCGAAATACGTCATTCGTGAATCTTGATGTACGTACATTGTTGGTTAGAAATGTAATCTTTCTAAACTACTGCCTCAGACATAATGCATTAGTAGTGCATCTATAAAGTAACACAACTTCACACCTTATGTAATTAAAGATCTTCACCAAGTATGTCAAATCTTCCAAAACATATTCCAAACATTTAATGTATTGATATGAAAACAAATAAGGGAACGATCGCCGTTAGATCCTGTTATAAAATTTATTAATGAGTTAGTGCTAACTAATTCTATTTTTTAAACGGTAAATCACACTTTAAAGGGTTGGTTAACAATCATACGCTAGGATGGGATATTCAGTCAGAACAAAGCAAAACAAACTTCCAGTTAAACGGCTTGTGTTGAATTGCTGTTGCGTGTTTTATTTCGTTCAGACTTATCTTCATAAGCTTCCGATTTCATCCTATCTGTAGCATCTGCACGAATTCTGTTCATCACAAAGGTGGTACTCGTTTTCAGAATGTCATCATTCGGATAGCTCCTACTCTTATAAGTATTTCTAAACTCTTGAGTACTAGTCGTGTCCTTGTACGTTATTGTTATCATGCTATTACTAGGCCGCAGGTTATCTATCAGCCCTGGACTATTATCCAACCCAGTGTTATCAGGAAGAGTCAAATTCAGTTGAATTCCATGACCAAATAGGGGCTTTGGTCTCGTTACAAGTTGGTATATCCCTGGTGTCCTACGAGGGGGTAACACAAAGCAGAAACGGAGTTATTTATGTTATTTGTGACAAATGAATTGACTGCTATTAGATAGAGAGGATTGGGTGAGATGGCCTACGTGTTGTAGGAGAGATGCTCTCCCATGTAAGCAGTATCTTGAATACTGCATGGACATTCTCCTCGGATGTACTTATCAAATGTCTCGCACCGGCATGCGAGGAATGCCAATGGGGAGAATATCGATTCTGTAAAATACGGCCAATACGGGAGTCAGTAAATTTGTACCGGTCAAATTGTACCGACAACGTTTGTACCCAGTAAATATATGCACCCATGGTAAATATTGTACCGGTACGCTTCTACCGGGTATAAATTTTCCGGGTACATGTTTATCCCAGGTACATATTTACGGGTACAAATTTTCCGAATACAACTACTTCGGGTACAATTTTACACCAACCCGTAAAATACTGAACACCTCGACCATGACTGCACCATGTAGCTGTAGAGAAATAGATATAAACATTGTATTTTATTCCTACGTGGTATTTTGAACCTATTAAACACGTATTTATACATCCGCTTTTCCCTTTTCTTTGGCACAGACAGATGTGTACTCCCAGTGAAACAACTTACTCTCATAGACATAAATTCTTTCCACCGGACAACCAATCTGCTTTCCAGATTGACCATTAGGATAGAAGTCGACATGGCCTAGGGGATCGGGTAATCCATAATATCCCCAGAGGGCTAGCTTACCCCCATTTACGTGAATCTGTGAAGAATTTTAGAGGTCATGAATTTCATTGTAATATTAGTTACCAAGAGAGGGAATGGTTACCCTGAAACGGATTATGAGTGAATTAGATTTTTAAGAACTTGCTATATCTACGAATTTCGCATCACTCTTATCCAAACGGAATTCATTTGTGACGAATTTGAACGTTGGATCGGTCGATTCCTTATATAAGTAAAACTTATTCAATCAAATAAAAGTGTTGCTACAATAGACGAAGAATTTAGAGTAAGAATATCCCACTCAATAAAATAAATGACCTTCACCTTACCTGTTATTCTTCCTATTCTCCCTTTCAGACTATGACCTGCCATTCCAGAGACCTAGGGAGTTTGAAAAGACGAAGAACCGCAAAAGGTCTAGGATTATATGGATTAGTTTCTTATACAATTTATTTACATGGGCTCCCCAAGACCATCCAACTACGTGTAAGGGATCCAGTTCCATCCCATTTTTCTCAAGAAATGATATCATCTCTGCAACTCTTTGGGCAACAAGTTCAGGCCTTGCGGTCAAGTAAAGGTAAAAGGAAGCATACACCGAATAGTCCACAGCGATGATGTTTACATCAGCAAATCTGAGATAAGCATTTCTCATGAAAATTAGCCAATCTCCGATCTGCAATGGGGATGCACCATCTGCCCATCCGTGGATGATAATTTTTGTCAGCTTTCGAGGGTCGAAGTTGCTTGTTCTTATGGATTCTATGTCATTGAACCTCAATTTATGAGCCAGATCTGGATTTGTCCTTAAAGCAAATAAAAGACACTCGATTGGTAATTATACCCAGCGCTACGGCCAAACTTAAACGATCTCATTAGACAAATTAACGGCTGTTCTTTCCTTTCGTGTGGAGAAAATAACTGACAATACTATGGATGGATTTTGAAAGGATACAGGAAATTTTAATGATCTAAATTTCAAAATCATAATCTATATCAAGGTGAGAGGAAATTAAAAGTTACAGAAATTCGTTCCTAAAATCATGCAACTGTAATGCATTTTAATTTAAGCCTAGAAAGCACGCTTTCTCACGGAAATGAATGTAAAACAAGTTTAAATCTTCTACATTCTACAAAATTGCGACTTTTACATAAAACTCATGACATTTACTGTTAAATTCTACAATATTTTTAATAGTGATATTTTTATTTAAATCGAATTTACGAAAAGAATGCTTCCGTTTACACAAGCTTATCTTACTTACCTGGTCCAAAGGTAAAAATGAACCCCGTTTTTCTTATTTAGCCATCCAAACAGGTTGTCACGAGTAATCTGCCTGGGCTTCACCTGCTTTGGGTCTAGCTTCACACGATAGTAGGTTTTGTTTCTCTGCGGATAACGTAATGCTGGTAGTATGCCTGGATGTTTGGAAAAATTTCAATATTTAAATCAGAAACTTCAAGTATTTTAATTATATGTCTAGTAACTTCTCACCGAAGTTTCCAAATTGACTCAGCACTGATGTACATAAAGTCAAAACTAATATAATGAAGGTCAGCAATTGAATAAACCCAATTTTCGATCTGAACTCCATTTCTAAGCTCTTTTAAATTAAAAAAAACCAACCTATCGACCAACATGGAAAAATATGTACTAATCGTAAAGACGGAAAGCATCAATCTATCCAATTTGTCTTTGTTGTATGCTTTAGCAAGGTGTACAAGCTTAAGTATAACCTAAACTTAACTATGAGTACACATTGTACAATTCGTATTTCGTATTGAAGATATTACATCATATGCATGCTATCTTCGTATCAAATTGCCTTCAGAAGGGACTTATCATCAATGCTCTATAAGCTTGAGACATATTTTATAGAACGTAACTTATAAGTTATAAGTAGGTACATATGCTCCAAGACTCAAACTCAAGATTACTTGTCCACCTTCATTTCATTTTTCTTACTCTCTCAACTCTAGGTGAATGGCTAGAATGATGTAAATGATCATTTCTGGTTCCTTGCATAAATTCATACATGCTCAAGACCAAACGAAAAAAGACTTCGGATGTTCCAAGGCTGATATTAATACGAATTTTTCTAGTCCTATTAGTTGGCAGGTTTTTTAAATTGAACAAAACGAATGTTTCATTACAGTATGAAGCGATTTAGAGAGTATTTTGACGTTGACAAAATCATTCAAATCTTAAAAAGGAAGAGGTATTCGTTGCCACTAGGTTAAGGTAAAAGAGATTGGGATTAAGGACACCAAGAACGTGTTGAAGCGAACGTGTCAATTAGATAAATTTTAGATGCAACCTTACGGATGCAATTTGGGCACACATAACAATGACCTGAATATTGTTTAATGGATTATCCCTTTACCAACTTCCTGTTCAATGAAATTGGTGTAAATGAACAAGTTCTGTCATTAGCTTAAAAAAATCGAGGTTTTTCAATTCGGAAAAATAAATATTTTTGACTTCAGAAATCTTAACAGGTTTTTAAACAATTATCTAAACTAATTTGCTTTACATGGAGGAGCTTTACTTTCAAAGAAAGTAATCGAAGAACCTAATTTTTTTTTCAAATTTAACTAAAGTATATTTATTCTATATAAGTTATTGTTAAATACCGTTTTTGTAATACAAACATATTTAATTCGAAGTACATCTATGTGTAGTTACAGTTTTGTGGTTATCAATTTCAAAAAAATTCAATCATACTTATGATGGCTAATTGTTACATTATAAACAATCAACAAAAACCTATATACAATTCAAACAAAGCAACTCAATTTCAGAGAACACGTTCATTCTCCACTTTGTTTAAAAAACTCCCAAAATGTTACTGTCTGGAATAGGAAATTGAGAGTAATTTAAGAACTCATAGTTTCCTTTCTTCCATAAAGATCCTGGAACATGGTCTCTAAAAATTTTATACAGTTCTCCATCGCTCCCATAAACATAAACTGAGGTAATAAATGGCTCATCCAACCAGGAAAATACAGACTCAACGTACGAAATAAATTCCTTCTCTAATAAGAAGGAAATCGCCTGAGCCAAAGATTTGGCCTCTTTTGTAGCATTCACAGACATCAACGGAGTTTGACTGCCCCTGTAAATAATTAAGCATTGTTGGAAATTATTCATAGCTAAAAAATCTAGAGCCCCATGCATCTCGTCCATTATTTATGAAAGCTTACTCATAAAACACGAGGCAGGTTGGGTCCTTCAATGAAACCTGACCAAATGCTGTTATATGTATGTTCTTAGGGTACTTTGAAATATCACAGAATTGAAGGAAAGCATCCTTAGAGAATTTTAAATGGGGAATTTCTACATATTTTCTTGTCTCATTATTGTAAGAAAATGTCCACACGTTTTGATCTAAAATGAATCGAAATACATTATTTCTAACAAACATCAACTGCAATTAGATGCTGGTATTTATTTTAAAACGTTCTTACCATGAGATGAATCCATTAAATACATTTTTCCATCGATGAAACCTGCAGCTTCTACCTGGAAGTTTCTTGGAAACTTGGGCAATAAACTTGCAATGCTGCGGACACGGCGTTTCCCCGTTTTGCTGTTGTAGAAATGAATTTTTAATATATTTCTTTGACTAATAAATTCATTAAAATATAACTATTAAAAGTACCTTAATATTCCAACACAGGAAGAGTTCTTAGAGAAGACCAAAACACTAGGTTCGCCATCCACCATTGAATAAGCTGTTGCCAAGATGTTCCTTTGGAACCGTTCTCTGTCTTCATACAGACACCCGGGCGTCGTCCCTTCTGCAAGGAGAATGTCTTCAAATTCTTGAGATTTGTTGAAGGGATCTGTTATATTGGTAATCACAGTTGTAGGTTCAGAATCATCGAACAGGTTTTCGAACACCTCACTTTCTGTATATTTATAGGGTAATGGAGTTGTAAGATCTTTGATGGTGGATGGGGTAGATTGCGCGTTCATTGATTCCTTTCCTGAACCTCCAGCAGTGGAATTAAAACTAGGGATGGATACAGTTTCATTCATTTGTATTTTGAAATCTATTGAACCCGATTCAGGTAAAGTTGGACGATTTGGTGAAGGGGTTGTGGTTTGATTTAATTTTTCTTCCCTTATAAAAGCGTTTTCAAGAGCTTGTGATCCATTTACAATATGAAGGGTAATTTTGGACTCGGGGCTTGATAGAATGTTCTCGTCATCAATACTTCCAGGAGAAATTCCTGGTTTTTCTGAAGTATTTAATGCAATGGTGGATGAGGTGTTGGATGAATTTAAAGGAATCGAAGATTGGTGATTGAAGATTGAAGAGTGAAGATTGATTGATTTAGACCCTGTGAATGCTAAATTTGGGGGTAGTTGACCTTCCATCTTAATTTCCTGGAAAGGCTGGATAGAACTTGAAGAAGGTGGGGATAAGGTAGAATTAGTTTCAGAATTGTCTGTGGTGGCTGATAAAGTCTGATTTACGCTATCTAACTTATCTGTTTTTTCATGTGTAAATTGAACAACGGTGTCACCCAAACTATTGCTGACAACTTTCGTCTCAGTCGACGTATTCGAAGACATTGTCGTAACTACAAGCTCCGATGTATCGCTTATCTTTGATGCTGAATTTATTGTACTTTCTGTGGAACTTGTTACTTTTGTAGAAGTTAATAAAGTGCTAGAAGTAATTGCAGCCTCTGTTGCACCAAGAGACCCAGGCTCCGATGTATCGCTTATCGTAGATGGATTCATTGTACCTTCTGTCGAAGTTGTTACTTCTGTAGTTGTAATCAATGAAGTGGTTGAAGTAATTGCAACCTCTGTTGCACCAGGAGACCCAGGCTCCGATGTATCGCTTATCGTTGATGCTAAATTTATTGTACTTTCTGTCGAAATTGTTACTTCTGTAGAAGTTAATGAAGTGCTAAAAGTAATTGCAGCCTCTGTTGCACCAGGAGATCCAGGCTCCGATGTATCGCTTATCGTTGATGATAAATTTATTGTACCTTCTGTCGAACTTGTTACTTCTGTAGAAGTTAATGAAGTGTTAGAAGTAATTGCAGCCTCTGTTGCACCAAGAGACCCAGGCTCCGATGTGTCGCTTATCGTTGATGCTGAAATTATTGTACCTTCGGTCGAACTTGTACCTTCTGTAGAAGTTAAGGAAGTGCTAGAAGTAATTGCAGCCTCTGTTGTACCAGGAGACCCAGGCTCCAATGTATCGCTTATCGTTGATGCTGAAATATTTGTACCCTCTGTTGAACTTGTTACTTCTGTAATTGTAGTTAAGGAAGTAATTGCAGCCTCTGTTGTACCAAGAGGCCCAGGCTCCGATGTGTCGCTTATAGTTGATGCTGAAATTATTGTACCTTCTGTCGAACTTGTACCTTCTGTCGAACTTGTTACTTCTGTAGTTGTAATCAATGAAGTGGTTGAAGTAATTGCAGCCTCTGTTGTACCAGGAGACTCCGATGTATCGCTTATCGTTGATGCTGAAATTATTGTACCTTCTGTCGAACTTGTACCTTCTGTAGTTGTAATCAATGAAGTGGTTGAAGTAATTGCAGCCTCTGTTGCACCAGGAGCCCCCGGCTCTGATACTTCGCTTATCGTTGATATTGAAACTGTTGTACTTTCTGTCGAAATTTCAGCAGTTGTTGTCAAAGACGTCGTTGAAGATATCGCAGCCTCTTTTGCACCAGGAGCTCCAGGCTCGGATGCATCGCTTATCGTTGATGCTGAAATTATTGTACTTTCTGTTGAAATTATTACTTCAGTAATTGCAGTTGGAACCGGAGTGCCTTCCTTGGTTACGGCAGTGATTGTTCCACCTAAATCTGTACCTTCTAAGTTATTTTCTATTGTGGGCATCTCTTTGGGGAGTAAGAAAGCAAGAGGTGATGGATCTGTATTGCTTATCATTGGTGAGTTAGTCACTTTCGATAAACCAGTTACTTCCAGAGTTGCGCTAGAAGTTGTGGCTGTAAGTGTTGCATCATCATCAGTCGTTGCATTATGAACCAATGGCTCTGGTGAATTTTCGATAAGGACTTTAGAACTTGGCATTGTTTCAGTTGTCCCTGTGCCCTCAGATGGAGAAGATTGAGAGCCTCCAGATGACTGCAAAAAGAGTTAATGCATAAATATTAAAAAAATTCCATTTATGTAGAATTGATTCATTTATTTTGATGAGAATTTAACATTTTAAACTTTTTTTGACTGAAATTACAAAGATTTGATGTGGTAAGGTAATAATGTTCCTACGATATTTGCCAATTTTATAATTGAAAAAGAAGTTACTCATAATAGTAGTATACCTCGAAATTGCTGTTTGAAGACGATGCGTTGGTAGAAAGTTCAACCACATCTAATTTTGTTGGTACATTACTTGAGTCAGTAAAGGATTCCACGACATTTAATGGCGGATTAGTATCATTTTTGTCCCTAACTTCAGTATCTACTTTGACTGGGGTTGTAGGTGTGGCTCTGCTTGTATTGATAATATTGGTTATATTACCCACAGTTGGGACTGGTACTTCAGAAGGGATCTCTTTAGATTTTTCAGCATCTTGACCCGATGTGTCCGCATTGCTAGAATCGTCTCGTACCATCACAGACCGAGTTGCTTGATTCTCTCCAACGAGTCCCTTCATCTTTCGAAGACTGTCTCCGTCGGGTGACATACTTCTCCATGTCCTTATTTCATTTGACAAAGCCTTCTCCTGCCTTTTTCTGTCCGTCCTGAACACTAAAAAATATATTGAGTAAAAACAATCTGTAAGTAATAAAAGTATTTGCATATCCTCGCAAGACGTACTTAATTTTATTACCTGCTCCTGCAGCTAAAGGTTGTTCAAAAATCCATGAAAGCAGACAGATAACTGCAATCGAAAACTGTTTTTCTGGTATCATAGTAGTTAATTTTTAAAATGCTTTTCTTAACTACAAGATACTGTAGACCAACCAACTTAGAATGAATATCATGCGAATACTATAAGAATGCTTTTATATTATTTGAAAATACCTAATTACCTAATTATCTGTTAATAGATTTTTGAATGAACCCTAAATAGATTGCTTCAATTAAGAAATTATACTTGACTGTCAACTGTAGTATCCTCCATTGTTGATACTTTTATTTCAGATGGATGTCATCGCAGCATAGTCATCATAACGCATATTAACCGCAAATATTGCATGAATATATAAGCTTGATGATGAATTCCATTGAATGTCGGGCCCCTAATTTCGTTAATTATGACGATTATGACATTTGTAGTATCCGGCAAGTGGTACGTTTGTCCCATGTTTGTCTATTGTTTTGATTTTAAATTAGTCTGTTAATTGATACTGTACAGTTTGTATTTAAAACAATGAAATCAGAAGTTGTCAATGATTAAGCCTATGAAACACTTTCGTTGTATATATTACAAGTAAGTTACAGGCATTCCTAATCCGATGAATTAATTTCGAGAAAAAAATGAAAAAATGAAACAAGTCCCGGCTAAAGACAGATTTAAAGACAGATTTAAAGCTGTCTTTAAAGACGTATTTAAAGCTGTCTTTTAAAACGTCTTTTAAGCTGTCTTTAAAAACCTAGATTAAAACCTAGATTTAAGCCTGGATTAAAACCTGGATTAAAACCTGGATTAAAACCGGGATTAAAACCTGAAATAAAACCTGGATTAAAATCTGGATTAAAATCTGGATTAAAACCTGGATTAAAAACTGGAATAAAACCTGGATTAAAACCTGGATTAAAACCTGGAATAAAACCTAGATTAAAACCTGGATTAAAACCTGGATTAAACCCTGGATTAAAACCTGGATTAAAACCTGGATTAAAACCTAGATTAATACCTGGATTGAAACCTGGATTGAAACCTGGATTAAAACCTGGATTAAAACCTGGATTAAAATCTGTGTTTAAAGACGTATTTAAATTTGTCTTTAAATCTGTCTTTAAAGACGTCTTTTTATCTGTATTTAAAGACGTCTTTAAATCAGTATTTAAAGACGTCTTTAAATCTGTCTTGAAAGACGTGATTAAATCTGTTTTTAAAGACTTCTATAAATCTGTCTTTAAAGACGTCTTTCAATCTGTGTTTAAAGTCGTATTTAAATCTGTCTTTAAATCTGTCTTTAAAGACGTATTTAAATCTGTCTTTAAATCTGTCTTTAAAGACGTATTAAAATCTGTGTTTTAAAACGTATTTAAATCTGTCTTTAAATCTGTCTTTAAATCTGTCTTTAAAGACGTCTTTAAATCTGTCTTTAAAGACGTTTTTAAATCTGTCTTTAAAGACGTTTTTAAATCTGTGTTTAAAGACGGATTTAAATCTGTCTTTAAAGACGTATTTAAATCTGTCTTTAAATCTGTCTTTAAATCTGTCTTTAAATCTGTCTTTAAATCCGTCTTTAAATCTGTTTTTAAATCTGTCTTTAAATCTGTCTTTAAAGACGTATTAAAATCTGTCTTTAATGACGTTTTTAAATCTGTCTTTAAATCTGTCTTTAAAGACGTCTTTAAATCTGTCTTTAATGACGTTTTTAAATCTGTATTTAAATCTGTCTTTAAATCTGTCTTTAAATCTGTCTTTAAATCTGTCTTTAAAGACGTATTAAAATCTGTGTTTTAAAACGTATTTAAAGACGTATTAAAATCTGTGTTTTAAAACGTATTTAAATCTGTCTTTAAATCTGTCTTTAAAGACGTCTTTCAATCTGTCTTTAATGATGTTTTTAAATCTGTCTTTAAAGACGTATTTAAATCTGTGTTTAAAGACGTCTTTAAATCACGGGAAAAAGCACGGGAAAAAGCACGGGAAAAAGCACGGGAAAAAGCACGGGAAAAAGCACAGGAAAAAGCACGGAAAGGCTTTTTACAGGCTTTTTTAAAGGCTTTTTTACAGGCTTTTTTAAAGGCTTTTTGAAAGGCTTTTTGAACGGCTTTTTGAACGGCTTTTTGAACGGCTTTTTTAAAGGCTTTTTGAACGGCTTTTTTAAAGGCTTTTTTAAACGCTTTTTTAAAGGCTTTTTTAACGGATTTTTTAAAGGCTTTTTTAACGGCTTTTTTAAAGGCTTTTTTAACGGCATTTTTAAAGGCTTTTTTAACAGCTTTTTTAAACGCTTTTTTAAAGGCTTTTTTAAGGCTTTTTTAAAGGCTTTTTTAAAGGCTTTTTTAAAGGCTTTTTGAAAGGCTTTTTTAAAAGCTTTTTGAAAGGCTTTTTTAAAGGCTTTTTGAACGGCTTTTTGAACGGCTTTTTGAACGGCTTTTTTAAAGGCTTTTTGAACGGCTTTTTTAAAGGCTTTTTTAAACGCTTTTTTAAAGGCTTTTTTAACGGATTTTTTAAAGGCTTTTTTAACGGCTTTTTTAAAGGCTTTTTTAACGGCATTTTTAAAGGCTTTTTTAACAGCTTTTTTAAACGCTTTTTTAAAGGCTTTTTTAAGGCTTTTTTAAAGGCTTTTTTAAAGGCTTTTTTCAAGGCTTTTTTAAAGGCTTTTTTAAAGTCTTTTTTAAAGGCACGGGAAAAAGGTCTTTAAATCTGTCTTTAAAATACGACTTTTTTCATTTTTCATCGAGATTAATTAATTGGATTGGGCATGCTTGTAAGGTACTGTATATAATTCGGTTAGTTAAATATTTTACGCAGTTAAGGAACTAATAAGAAATATCAGACTATAGAACTTAAAATCTTTCAACAAATTACAGTTCTAATTTTAAATTTCTAGTAATTCTAATAGGCATATATATCTCAACAAGCTCCTTTCCCGTCGGTAGGTCCGCCGCACTAATGCGATTATTAAAAAATATTAGGCAAATTCAGAGTTTCCACAGCGATCGTTATATTTCAATCCGTTCGCTCATTCAGAAACGATTGATTTGATGAACGTTATTCTTGAATTTCAAATTCATTGCTTCAAAATTTTTAGCATATTTGTTCCACCATCAAAGTACCACCAGCAACACTGGTTGGTTATGACCAAGCTGGTCTTTAGTCCTCTTATCATCCGAGGCTCCAGGAACCGCTGAGAATCGAAGAACATACGGGGACCATGCCTAAATTTTCCAGTTTTTTTGGGTTTGGAACGAAAAAGAATGCAAGGTAAATAGGTTTCAAACAAATTATAATTAACGTATATAAGTTATGAATATTTTGAAGATTGCACATTACAAGAAGTTATGAAGATCATGTATTAGAAGAAGATAATTTGTTCTTAAAATCAAGTGGGGATATTCTGTAAAATTTTAGAACGTTAAAATTTCTTAGTAAATTATTATTAATGTTTATGATGCTGATGGTCATAAAAGTTAACATGGTTTGCCTTGGAACTTATGAACTCATTATAATTGAGTTTACAGTTATGAAGCTCTGGAAGGACCATGAATTAACTATTCCATCCCATTTTACAAGGTTATATAATAATATATCAGAACGAAAACGATAACCTGTGTAACATGGGCATATAGTAATATGTCAATCTTGGGGAGGGTCAAAACAAAACTCAAGAATACTCAAGATACAAGGACAAGGGCGTTCGGTGATGGTGTTCAACTAATTTGTCAAACTAGATACTACATCTCATTAATGCAAAAGCCGACCACGTGTACGTCTAATGAACTACGCTATCAATATAAATTTTTATTACAAGAATATTTTTGAAAATATATCATTAGTGACTCAGCAGGCATTTATCCATATTTTGGCAAAAAAATCGATCGGTATCTTATCCAGGGTAAACTTAATTTAGCATACTTTCACTACGAGCATAATTTCTAAATGTAGATAAGAAAATGTAAACTCACAATGTAAGTCTTTAAATTGAATTAAAAACTCAACAGGGTTAAGCCATCCAAGTCAACTCCGGCAGAGCAACCCTCATTGTCATCCCCAAATGGAAATCTTGGCAAAGTTTTCAAGGAGTTGGACTGTCCAGTCTGTTTCAACACTTGTGTCCCTCCGATTCATTCCTGTACGATAAGGGGAACGAAGTTTTCGAATTCTGGAGTTCTATAAACCCATTTAGCAATCCAATGACAATTATTTTCCACATTTGCTTAGGTACTAATGGCCACATAATTTGCAATACTTGCCGCAGCAATGTCAAGCAATGTCCATCATGCCGTCATGGATTTAGCGGAACTCGTAATTTCTTCGCTGAGAACTTTATAACCAATTGCTCGCAAACCTGTAGGTTCTCCAAGGAAGGGTGTGAGTATCTCAGGCTTAAAGGTGACAATATGAGACCTCATGAGCAACAATGCATGTTTCGGTTAGTTCTGTTTTTTTTACAATATATCGAATTCGTAACAATTCGCAAATGTGTCATAAATTCTCAAATCAAAAGGCCAATTTGCTGTGTAATTCCAACCTGTGGTCAAGAAGTCGCATACCATTCCTTACTTAACCATCTCACATTCAATCACAAGATATTTGGAACAGACATCGTGCCAGCTACTATTACTTACCACGCTGAGCACCCTCTTGTCAATAGTAATTTGTTTAAAAAAAACCGAAAACTCAAATATTGTGATTCCTTTAATACATTTTTTAACGAATTCTAAGACAGGAAATGGCTACCCTACTACATTCAAGCATATGACAACATCTTCTACGTAATGATGGAAGTTGTTAGACCGAATTTTTGGATTTGGGTGTGGATACAAACAACAAAAGTAGAAGATTCATTCGAGTCTTTGTTCACTTCCCAAATTATGATAACCAACGACGAGAAGGTAGGAAGAAAGGAAGTAACATAACATAACCGTCGATAATCCTCGATAGTCGATAATAGTGATTTATTCATCGTTTGCCTTGCAATATCTAGAAATTGAAACTCCTCTGGGAGGGCCCTGTTCAATCCATCCGAACTACAGACAAAATGATCATGAAGGATGGGCTGTGTTTCGTAGCTCACGAAGTTTTCTTGCAGCATTTCAATTCGAATGGATATTTTAATTTCACCGTTGATATCAAGAAATCCGCAAGAAGAAATGTCAATGATTTAAAAACTATGCCTTCTTCATGTGTTAATAACCCTCCTGAGATCTCAAGCCTCTCCTTATATGATAGCTCCGTTCTTATAGAATCAGAACCGATTGAGGACGGGAACGTTAATACTGCGATGGAAGCAGTTAACGGATTTGAAGAGTACCCGACAAAATCAAGAATATTATGATTCTTAAATTGTTGTAAAAAATTACCTGCGGTTCAAATTATAAAAGGTAAAACCAACTTGCATTCATACATAGTGAAGTTAGACACGTTTCTACTTGTTACACTAACACTAAGTTTAAATAAAGCACCCAACATTTATCAGTCTCACTATATAATAAGAGATTTTAATGATCTTCAGAATGTACATAGTATATTTATATTCGTTCTTACAAAACACTCACTTTAAATTCTGATCAATTATGTCAACCCAAATTATGTACAAGAACCTGTTATTGCATCTTAAACCTGCTCACGCACGACATGACTCAAAGAACACACAAGACACGCATAAAGAACTTTAATTACTCAACCAATTATATCGTACCGAGTTCAGTTATGCTGTCAAAGATAATTTGTTAGAATGAAAATGAATATGATCAATATCATTTATCAGATCTGTCAATACTTTAACTACAACATAAGCCCTACAGTCTAATTTAAATCTGGAAATATCCAGAAATCACTCAAAAAGCCCGATTTACCTAAAGTAAAATTGAATTTACATATACTAACCTACTTTTAATGGTCTAGATTAATGAAAGATCAAAATAAACATGTCTCATACATCATTTTCTTTTCTCAACTTTCAAGTAGCCACATATTTACGCCAACGTACAAAAGACAGTCATATAGAAGTGCGACAATTACTTACAGCTAAGTATCACTTGTTAACCACTCCACTTAACTTACTTTAACGATTATAAATACAAATAAATATTTTTGGTTTCGTAATGTATACGCCACGCATGATGCTAATTGTTTGTATCAGTTCAGTTCATTCTTTAATATAGGCGGTGCAGTGGCAACAAACACTCATCAGAGTCGTTTCAAAGCCTTCTTCTTTTCTTTACAAAGCTTGGACTTCTTCAGATTAGGAGGAGAAGTTGATTGAGGTTTAGCGTGGATTTCCGTCATCAGCGCTGCTCGCTGATAAAACTCGTTGTAATTTTCCAATAGCAACTTCCCAGCTTCTTCATTCAATGCTGATTCCGGATTAGGTTCTATTAATAGACACTTGATGACCTGGGTGGGACAGATCAAATTATGTACTCAAAGTCAAACGCTTTTTACTGCATGCATCAGTTTATAGGACAAACCGGAAAAGGACAAGGGACAAGGACACTTTTTATAAAAACACCAAACATACCAGTAGTACATGTTTCAGGCCAAGCTTCGGGTTCCAGTCCTTTTTAAGTGCATTCACGCAGATTTCACCACTGCTGGATACATTCGGATGAAATATTTTAGTCAGAAAGTATCCTTTCGGAGGGGCAGCAGGGAAATCTTTACCCAATACGAGTTTCAATTTGAATTCACCACCAACAAAAGGGGTTCCCTCTGAAACATTGTTAAAATTCAATTTAAACTGTTACATAAGAGGCTATTTTTTATTTTTTATCGACCACAGTATGGAGCATAAGTTTCCGTATAGGTATTATGATCAAAACAAAAGAATTAAAAACATGTAACATGTAAAACAATAAAACATGTCACATGCTGATTATTACAAAAATCTTGAACTCTCTAAGACTTGCCATTTACACCTTGTCTCGAAGTATTTATGCTATCAACTTATACACCTTGATTGAGAATGATAAATGATAGCATGTCAACTACCAAAGATAAATTTTCAACTTCGATATCTCAACATTCTCGATGTCCTCAACATCAATTGAAAAACTTTCAACCTTAACTTAACCCTAATCATATAAATAGTAGAACTAGATAACTGATAAAGATAATAATTTACTATCGATAATCACTATTTTTTCTGAACTAACCTGGGCCAACAAGACTAGCCTGGACATCAGTGATGTCATCATGATTAATGAAAACTTTAATCCCTTCCGGCGGCTCCTGACTCAACGAAATAACTTCTTTCGATACACCACGTAGGACATGAGGAGGAAGATTCTCGACATTTGACACCTGCTAAATAATTATTTAAAAATACAAAAATTAGTCCCTAAATCAATCCACAATAAGATAAGAATTAGGTTCAAGCTCACCGAGGATGCCATGTTTAATCGGAAATTGTTGTAATTAGCAATTTTTCGGCCGTAGTGTTTCTCTCAAGGTTTAAAGTCCTTCGTTGCAGAGTCTTCCTTTCCTCCAGCCCTTTCTTCTTCCCCCTTATGAGTTGTCCCCTTGCACCTTTAACCTTTAGATATTCTATTAGCTTTAGCTTCTAAACTTCAATTTTGAATTACCAATTTTAAAAAAAACACAAGTCCAATCTATTATCAGTTAACTTGTTTATTACTACTACCTATTTTAACTGTTTAATTTAACCAGAGTTAATTAATATTTAATAAATAAAGTTCTATATGTAGGAATTGAGGGATGAGATTTTGAGAAGAAATAATTATCAACGGAAAAATGAATGGAGAGAGAGAGAGAATCTTGAAAATTGTCAACGAACAAGGGAGAAGCGAGTCACGTGACTGGCCTGCCCCACAACCCCTGTGGAAATCTTGAATGTAGCCACTGCTGCTAATCTGGCATAGAAAGGCACAAGAGCTCGAGGGAATACAAAAGCATAGTCACAACAACAGACGACATCTTGCATTCTTTGCAATCTTAGCAGACAAGGAGCATATACATATCTAACAACCTGTAACGACCAAAGGTTCAAAGCCTTTCCATTTTCCATAAGAGTCGCGCTGACTAATAGCGACCCTAAAATTAAATCAGAGAGAGATAAAGCTATGGCGCCTACGTCTAAGAACCGTGTTAAAAATGGCAAGATATCAGAGGGTCATCATGGAGAAAGTAAACAACAGCAGCGGCTGACCTTGAGTCGAGCTAAAAAAATCGAACATCAAATAAAGGAAATTGTTACGGACAGGGTCGAAGCTGCCGTCGCTACCGAGATACTTCTAATGGGCCAGTTTGACGGGGCGGATGCGGACAAAGTCGTCGATAAGAAGAATTGTCCTAGGGCAACAGGGGTGAAATATTCACTGGCGGCGAAAAAGAACAAAGATATCATCGGGGTTCTGCCTTATGTGAGGGGAACATCGTATCCACAAGAACCGGTTGAGTATTGCAACAACGAAGTATGCCAAGCGAGGATGTGTTGGTATGATATCGACATGAAGAAGGCGACAGGACGTGAAGAAGAAGTGTATCTTTGCAGCAATTCAGGAGTAAGGAAATTTTTACATCAAAAATTGACAATCATGTTTCTTGGGACTTCTGTTATTTTATGACACTGAGTTGACGGTTCATTTTTTTAGTGTATCAATTTCAATGATGGGAAAAAATCGAATATGCGGGAGATGAAAGAAAACCAACAACTTCAGCGGTTGGATTTGGATCAACATAAGCTTATTGCAGAGCCAGCAACAACTCATGACGCGGGAGAGGGACTGCGACAGGATGCATTGGACTCGAATGGCCTAGCATCAGTCACGGAGGCACTGCTCGACAGGTTGATTAATACTGCAGGTGCTCCTGAGCCAGACATGGATATCGTGGACAAGGCCATGAAAGAGTTCCGCAAGAATGGCAGAAAGAGAAAGAAACCAATTGTTGTTGAGTATAATCAGTTTGATGACATTGAAGACTGGGTAATTCAAACAGTTTTTGGCATAGATAACCTTTAATATGAATTGCGTTATCTTAAATACTTGGTAGTTGTTAGATTGGTACTAAAAGTCCTTCCAGTATTTATCATTGTTACACTGTTATAATTTTCGAGGATGTGAATTATGAATATTATGAGTATGAGTGGTTTGAACTTGTATAAGATAAAACACATTTGAGAATTACTTCATCAGCATTTAGTTGTTTATTTGCTGACTCCCACATGCATACACTTACACTTAAATGCGAATATTAAAACTTCAAAATACAAAAACTATCATTAACCATAAAAGCGATGAGCATAGTCTTAGTCTTAAGACTTCAACTCGTATAATATAAAGGCTACTTTCGATGAATTTTTACGCTGTGACCACTAGAGTCGGACGAATTGGATTTACTATAATTATTATTGTGTGGAAGATGATGCTTCAGAGCCCGGCTGGAACTGCCGTTCTTAAATGCAGGCCGCTCGCGATTTACTCCTTGACCACCCCCACTAGTAAGAAGCTGTCCACCTTTAGAGTCGATTCCGACACTTCCCCCTGTAAAGGACCCTTGGGGTTGTGAAGATCCCGTTCCTCCCCCTGTACCAATGGAACCATCATTCGGACCTCCAACATTTCCGGAGGAAGGAGGGGCTGATATCCCACCCACATTGGGTGCAAAGTTTTCTTCACTCATGTTGGGAGTTTCTGTAAACACTAGACAAAAATCGCCAAGTTTGTGAAGCTCCCCACCTTTCCCGATGTACAAAGTCAGACTATTTTTGAACATGGTTGTGTATGCCTATCACAAGTAATAATGACAATTTATTTAATGATTTTATATTGATTTGATAAAGTAGTAGTAGACTTTCCCTAACCTTTTTGACACGGACAATATCACCAGGCTGTATAAGTGTTCCAGGTTCATCCCATATTGATAGATTAACGCTTCCTGATTTATCAGCCACTCTGATTGTTCGTACTTCATGTCCATCTTTAGTTGTGCTAGGTTTGCCTATTTCCAAGGCTATTAGGACCATGTTGAGATTCTTTGACCCAGGTCTAAGATCCTTCACCACAGTTTGCATGGCCTCCATAATCCCAAATTCAATTTACCAGTTCGGTCTAAACGAGTTGTGACTCCTGAAAACGTAAAATCCGAAAAATCATAAAAATATGCATCGATATGATCTCATACATTCAAACTGACAATAAACGACGGCCTTGAGCACGAAAGGGATCAATTTGTGTGTGCGGTATTTAGCGTAATTAATATGAAATATGATTCAAGCATTAAAAATAAATAGCTAGTCGGAGTAATTCCCAAATCTCCCAGAGTCCCAATAAATCAACCATTACATAACACATCAATTCGCTGTTTCGAATAAAAAGTAAAAGGATCAAGGTGTGTGCCAGCTAGAGCCCAAAATAACTTAAAACAAAAAATAATGGAATTCAAATAAAAACTATTCGAATTTCGATTCTTCATATATTTACCTTTTCTCAATCAACTTTTCCCAATCTACGAAATCAAATTTCCACCCCGATCGAATTTCGTGCCAAATCTTTTCCCCGACGAAAGCCTATCTCGAGATAGATTAAGGGAGACCATATCACAATTTGCGCCATCTATTCATCCGAACTTTTAAAGTATTTAATTCCACTAAAAATAAATAATTTTGCATATTAAAAATTACATATACGTTTCCCGAATATTGATATGAATTTAAATTTGATATTAGCTTGCTGATATTTTTTGAAGCATTTAGTATTTACAGGGGTCGAACATAGTTATCAAGAATTTCTAGACGATTTTCTAAATTCAAAATCAGATCACCTTCAAATTTCACAGGCTCGATTATATTACTAGACGAAGGGGTATCTAAATCTAACTTACTTCGGAATGAAACTCTTTTTTGTTTCTAAATAAAAGAAGGACGCCCCATGTCTAGAGATTATTACAATGAACAATTTTTTCTTTTTTTATGATTTTTACCAAATTTTTAATGTAATTTTAAAAAAAAGTGGATAGGTGGCATGAGTTGGTGGATTGCTACCCCAAGAGAAGCAAAGGGAGTGAGGTGGAGCTGTGAAAGCAGTGGCTGGGCTTGTTTATTCGGATTGGAGGGAAATGTTGTACAGTCTATATTGATCCTCCTAATGGTGAGTTGACGGTTGGTGGTGTGTACAGTTATAGGAACCTGCTCATTTTTATTAACATTTTGTGAAATTCGGACCTTTTGACATGTTCTACGCACACTTCGTGTTGGCCAAAAAAGGGCCACTAGCCCGAATTTGGCTAGCTGCCCACTGGGACAAGAAGCTGACCAAGGCCCATGTTTTCGAAACTTCTATTGAGAAGTCTGTGGAGGGGATATTACATCCAAAGGTAGGGCGCCAATTTTAAAACTCGTATATCTTATGGAAATTGTACTATTTCGAAAAATCATTCACACCTTTCGACGAACCTTTCATGACTAATTTATGAAATTCCTATGTACCTCTGGGGTGTGGGCATTGTTTTGAAAGTATTTAGGAGTTCCAAACAGTTTTTTTCCCATGGTTTTTAAGGGTTTTACAGAACTAGGAATGTAGACAGTATTTGCATTTATTGGAACGACGGGGAGGCGGGCTTTATTATGGGTTACCTACTGCCTGTTTTTTTAATTTCCAATCCGCCACAATGATTTATGTCAACTATTCATGTGTTGGAGGACTTTAGGCTTCAGAAAACTACTTTTATTCTTGTTGCTTGTAGTCAAGTAGTGTGTAATGAATGACATGAAGTGATGAAAGTTCCGATCAGTAACCGCGTTATTCTCTAACAAGTATCAACTGATCACTAGGGATCACCTATGACTGAAATTATTTTTAATACTACTAGTTTTATTCACTTTAGTTTACACTCAATACCAATACCCATGTATCCATGATGTATGTATGTATTGAGAGGGTTTCATGATCATTACTCATAAGACCTGATCAATCTGCTGCCGAAGCCGTCACCGGCTTATCACAGACACCCCCGGGTGATGTAGGCCCCTAGCCATAGATAGGCGTAGGTCCCATCATCACAGGATATCCATGATTGTATCATACTTGTAAAAATATAAAAATATAATGGCATTATATTTTGATAATTTATGTTTGTGGTTTGACTTTCCAGGTTAAAATGGCCCTTCGTACTAGTGGACATTTACTACTTGGAGTAGTAAGAATTTACTCAAGGAAAGCCAAATATCTACTAGCAGATTGTAATGAAGCCTTCGTTAAAATTAAAATGGCTTTCCGACCTGGAATGGTAGATCTTCCAGAAGAAAACAGAGAGGCAGCTGTAAATGCAATTACTCTTCCCGAAGTATTCCATGACTTTGATACGAGTATTCCTGAGATTAAGTAAGTACTGCTTACAAATAAATTCAAAATTATAACAACTGTAACTTCCTGTATTTGAAGAGAATCTCATTTAGCTTATTTTATGTACTACAGTGATGTAGATATTCAAGCACAATTAAGCATGAATCAGTCAAGAGCTGAAGAGATCACCATGAGAGAAGACTATGGTAGTCTTAGCCTTCCACACCATGACGAAGGATTTGGAGATTTGGATTTCAATGAAGATGCTCCCGAATTGTTGAGAGATCAACCCGCCCAGTCAACATTTGAAGATAGATTTGATGATGATCACGAGATCCAGCGTTCAACCAAAGAATCGTTGAACGATGATGGTTTTGGAGCTCCGTTAGGGCAAGATATGATGGGTAAATTTGATTCCTGTTGCCTAAAATTTTTTATGAATAATTATCCATGCATATGACAAGTATAATTCAACTTGTGCTATTGCAGCTGGGGGACTATTCGAAGGAGAGTATTTCGACGAGCCTCAAATTACAGATCAGCCGCCACCGCCACCACCGGACCAATCAATTGGCGCGGCTCCAGACTCGGACGATGATTTTGGGGGCCCACCTTCAATTGCCAGTTCCGGAGCTCCTCCAACTCCTTTACAACCAGAAGAGCCGTTAAATCAAGAGGAAAACGATAAGGATCTATTCAATAAGCTTGGAAAACCAGCTGAGGAACAAAATGAAATTCTGGATCAGACAACTTTGTTGCAGAATGAAGAGGAATCTTTTGCGCTAGCACCCATAGAAGCTCCTGTTGCCCGAGGTAGTTAAATAATTTTTACTGTTTTTAGCCTTCTGACAACATAACATAGAAATTGTTTTGCTATTACAATTACATCGAATTTAAGTAATTTTGGTAATATTTTAACATTTTTAGGTGGTATGCGGGCCGGAGGAAAGAGAAAAAGAAAACTAATTGTAGATGAAGTCAAAAATATATCTGGAGAGGAAATGAAAGCGCAACTGTCTGACACTTCTGACATTGTTACTACTCTGGATTTGGCCCCACCAACAAAACGTTTAATGCATTGGAAGGAAACCGGTGGTGTTGAAAAACTATTCGCTCTTCCAGGAAGACATATTCCATCAAGAGTTATAGCTCGAAACTATCAAGCACATTTAACATCTAGACCAGCTGAAAACGAAGAATTTATTATGATGAATAATGAGAATATGGAGCCTCCATCGATTGAAGGACCTCCTATGTTAGGACCTCCACATACTCCTGCTCCAGCATCGCCTAAAACACCAGCGACCAAAGGCCGACGGGGTGGGCCGGGTAGGAAGCGGAAAGCCGCAGAGCCGTTAGAAGAACTTCGACAAAACGATGTGAACGAATTTCCCCCAAACTTGTCAATGGAAGGAGAATTGCCACCATCCCTGTCTATGCATGGTGTAGGCGAACCTCCTCATCTTAATATGATGAGTGGCATGGAACTTAATGAATGTGGTCCTGCGAATGTTACTGGTGTAAATTCTATGGATGGTAGTGCCATGGCTCCTCCATCAAACGCTTTATATCCAGGATCATCTCCGATTTCAGCAAGCAAAGAGGCTGAAAAAGAACCTGCTCCTCCCGCCACTCCTATGAACCATGTAAATAGTCTGGATAGTTTAATGGAGAACATGGGATATGATGGTCCTTCTGATATGCAACCTGGACAGCATCAAAACTCATTGGACCAAGGTATGTTATATTCATTTTACTTAAACTTAATGTGAAAATGATCAATTGATAACGTGTTGTACAAATATTTCTGCAAAATAAAACGGATTCTCGTAAACTCTTAATTAATTTTCGCAGGGGAACATGGAAACACGGAAATCGGATCAGTTCTTCCACAAACTCCTTGGGGTGGTCATGAAGATTATGATTTTCCAGCTTCTGTGGGACCTGTAAGGGATTATATTAATTTTTGAAAAGCTTAATTTAATCATTTATATTAATGTATCTTCTCAGTTGAAAATAACTAGATTACCAGTAGCTGCTCGGTTTTTCTCAAAAGTGCTTTAATGAATTACATTATCCATTTTTCAGGCGGAAGAACAAGCTACCGATGAGACATACGAACAGTATGAAGAGCGTGTGCTAAACAAACGAGCAGCTCAAATGTACCACATTATCAAGTCTAAACTGGATGTGGATACCTCGATACCATTTTCTACAATGTGTACCGTCCGTAACACCAGGAAGCAGGTGGCACAAAAGTTCTATACCATGTTGGTGCTGAAGAAAGCGCAAGCTGTTGAACTCATCCAAAATTCTTCCTACGATAATATTCTTGTCACCAAGGGTCCAAAGTTTCTTACTGCATCTTTATAAGTTTATTCCTAACAACACGATTAGTTTGTATTTATTATGCTAACAGTAGATGCAAGTCTGCCAATATTGTTTTTTTGTCGCAGTGACCCAGGTCATTTCACTTACGTTTTCAATTTTCATGATACTTCCTAGGTATTTTCCAAAAAACAATGCTTCAAAAGAGCTTGTATGTATGTGAAATGTGACTAATATCATAGACGGAAAAACGATCCCTACCCCAGGTGGGGCTGTGAGGCAGATCATTTTTCTGTCTACGACTGCTATACATTAGCCTCATTTTAATCTATTTGCGGCTTGTTGAAAACTCTAGAATATCAGCCAAGCCCATCCTAATTTTATCATTTCAAATATCAAAAAAGGTAACTTCTTGACTTGGTCATCATGCAAGGGTTTCTTACTTTTTTTCTAGTTTTGTACAAATTACGTTATTTTTTCTATATATTGTTAAATGACAGGACTCTGGAAGTTTTCAACTTCGCGTGTAAGCTATGAGGTAATTTAGGTAATCTTTATCTGAACTGAGAATAATGGTGTATAAGTTTTATCTTATGTTATAATTATAGTTTCTAATTTTGATCTTAATTCAGGCCCTCGGTGGTGTTAGACATTTTCGCTAATACATATTTTCAGTTTGTGAGTGAGTTTTTTTTGACATATTGGTTAAAAACTAGTCCCTTTTGGATTGGAAACTTATATTTGCCGAGCCTGTGTACACTTCAATGTATAGAAGAATACAAAACAGCTTTAGATATTTTATTTATATTTATTGAGATTGAGAGAGTTGAATTAATGCTGGAAAAAAGAGTTGGTAATTAATACTTTACCCGTGGAGAATTTTAATTTCGTATGCGTGAGTGAGGAAACATTAATTTATTCGACTATTGACTGTTACTATATAGTTCTATCACCACAATCTAAGATTAACTTGAAGTATTTAAGAAATGTTAAAAACCACCAGTGTTTTTCACCTCTTCGGTCAAATACTTTCCTCTTCCGATGCTAAGATAGGAATGATTGTTGTTTTATTATCTTTGAAAGCAGGATTAAATTTATTGGATGAAACCATTACCACTACTTCTAGATTTCGTTTTTGCAATATTTAAACCAAAATGACTCAGTACTTACTGTTGATGAATTTAATGTTATTTTTTAGTATGAATAGTAAAGGCTACGTAAAACTCATAATTTGTTCGATTTATCCTCTCATATGTGAAATCTGGGCGAATGATTTTTTGCCTGGGATGGGGTTTAGCAATGATACGCATATCTTTGATGATAACTACGGGCTGCAATTGTGGATAGATTTAATGTTTTGAACGACCATGATTTATGAAGAATGTGTTCAAGCAATTCAATTCAAGTATTAGGTATAGAATATATTCAAACGAAGGAACACAATAATCCATTCATATTCAAATAATTTCTTATAAACAATAATTTTCTTTATTGAAGTTGTAAATTAATCAAAACTATTGATTCTGAAATCTATCTTTGGCCATTTACATTATTTTTGTAGATAAAAATTTATCAGTTGCAAGTAAGATTTGCAAAGAATATCCATTTATTAATTTGCAACTGCTCAATCCGTCTAAAATAAAGTTTCTGTATACGCTAGTTGGAAATACTATGAACTGTAGGTATTTAAACTGCACGGGATTTTAAAATGAAAGATCTAATTCAATTCCCTGCTACTTCACGCTAAAAGTACATTCAAGGTTAACTTATTACATTTGAAATCTATCAGATAGATCTATGAGATCACGTTGCGTATCATTAAGTAGGAGCGAGTCATATTATAACATAACTATTATTGTCAGTTCGAATGCCTATGCATAATAAATATTTATATTTATAATAATTCTATATTACCGTCTCAGAATTTAAGGGTTGTCTGTTATAAGGCGCATTCTGGAGATGAAGAATAGGACGGTTCTGATAAGGTGGCGAGTGAGGTATTTGATTACTGAGAGGAGATTGAGGTTGAGACACTCCCCACATAGGAAAAGAATCCTATTTTTTTAAATGCATAAATTAGAGTTTCAAATGTCTTTATCATGGTTATAATTTTTGTCCAAGTTATATCTAACCTGAGATACAGGAGAGTGAGCAAGAGGATATGCAAATCCTTGGTTTTGTGAAGATTGTTCAGTCCTTTGTATATTGTTGGCTGCTTGATACGTATTATTTTGGGGCTTAAAACTTAGACTGAATCCATTCGGTACATTTGGGTTAGGACTTCTAGGGCTTAAGTTTGGGTGGAAGTTTATTTCATCCTCGTATAACGCGGTACTCGTATTGTTGGAATGTTGGGATAGATTGTACTCTGTCGACATGTCAAAGCCACCATTAGTAAAAATGTTTTGATTGAGGTTTATGACATTAGGATGGAGGTCGGACGGGTTAGCATTTGGGGGCAATCGAGCTGGGTGATAATTCGAGTAGGATGACCTGGCGGAAGGAGGTCTGGGTGGAACTGGGGCTTGCTTAAGACTCTGCGGTCCCAGATAAACAGGATTTATGTGACCCTATGAAAAATATTCGATAATTAATTAGTGAACGAAATAATAAGGGGATTTTATTAGAGTACCTGATCCCTTAGTGGGAATCGACGGGGTTCGTCGTGTGAAGTTTCAGAATCGACTTGTTGCTGCATCAATCGATTAATCGGTGAAACGAAGTGATTCCCCTTCCGCTTCGAGTTCCGGTGATTCGCCCCCCTTCGGCTGTTATTACTTCTCAATGAGCTTCTACCACTTGCTGCACCAGAGCTTCCCCGAGATGTAGAATGTTTATCTGTCCCATCTTGATTTTGATTACTAGTTGATGGTCCAAAGCGTTGGGATTGAATGCTTCTGGCCGAGCGTCGCTTAACCCTTCTTGGGGTCATGGGTCTCAGTCTGTCATCTATCGCGTTGCCCCCCACTTGGTCACTGGAGTCGCCCCCATTATTGGCACTTGTAGGTATTCCTATGGGGGCTCGATTGTAATGTCTATTACTTGTGCGACCATGGGAAGACACATTTTGTCGACTGAGGGATAAGAAAGCAGGAACTGTATTTCCGGAACCGTTATTAGAATTCGGAGCACTTTGTTTTGAGTCCTTGTCCCTGTCACCATATTGAGGGCATATAATAAGCGTCAAGGCACAGATAGTTCCGGTTAATGCAAGATAAATCTGAATCCCAGCTTGAATAAATTCCATAATACGGGGGTCAAACATACAATTCGTCACTAGTAATTGATTCTCGCTTGCCCAATCTGGTATGCACCCAGGTGCCCTTGTCTCCCACCAAGAGAAGCCTCCAGTTCCTAAGCTCAGTATAGGAGATTTGTACATTTCTAGGGTAGAAAGTGGAATATAAAGGCAGACGATGAATAAGTTCCATCCTGTCCATAATATGGACCATACTATGTACTGCAAAAAAAACAAGAGACGGATCAATATCAATCATATATTTATGTAAATTACATTAAATTAAATTACCATCCAAGATTACATGCAACAAACAATTTAAAACAAATTAAACTTACGCTAACTAAGTAATGCTTTCTCCGCGTATAGCCTCCAAAAAATCCAAATATACTGAACACAATGTTGAGGAAATTCGTGAGTATCATGGACCATAGTGGTCCTAGAAAATCGAAAACCTGCCTCGCTCCCGTTGTAACCTTCAACAAAAGACAAATACTTGATTGAATATTTTAATAGTCATGAGTCGTAATCAATAATTAGTTATTTAAGAAGTTTCATACAATTTGCAAAAGTGTGATAGTCAAAAAGAGCACAAATACTCTTCTTCTGGTACAAAGACCCATCATGACCCATTGTCCACCCCTCTGATACTATCTCCACATCGATCTTATCAGCATCCACATTTGAGCAACTTTCCCCTTTGTATAACTTTGAGCTTGTATTTGAGAGAATTTCTTAATTTCCTACTTTCACCGATTTTTTGAACTTTTTCACATTTTCTTGGAATTGAGATGGGAACAAAGTTTGCAAACACGTCGGATTCTTTCACTTCTACTTTCTTCCAACTAAACCATCATACCCTGTGTGTATGAATGAATACATTTATATTCACTTGTAATCCACATTCCAAACTCCAGATTCCAGTTCCAGTCCTCCAGTCAATTAAACCCTTTTAGTCAAAACTGGCTCACATTGATGATTCCCATCACAGTAAAAGAATGCAGTCTTCCTGCCTCTTTTTAGCCACCACTATCATACGATACCACCACCGCCCCTCTATATCGTACAAGAGTATGTGTATTAAAACAAAAGCTTTAAAAAAATACACCACGGACTATAGCCAAAGAAACGATTAATAATACTTATTCGACCAATAAAAGTTTTCTCAATTTTCTGGCTGGATACACATCGTGCAAAATGATATCCAAACTTGGCTTGTTACTTGACTGTAAACAAACGAAACCAGCCCAGCCGAGTCTAACGTCTCGAAGTCCATTAATAAATGTGTAACTGAAACTGGACTGCGTGAAATCCAATATGCAGTTATACCCCCACTGCTTTGGCTATATCAATTAATCCATGCATTTCTGTGGTTGAGCTAGTATCTCCTAGTATGTCTTATAAAAACATCATGCACAAGAGTATAAGAAAGAGGTGAGTGTTACTCGAGCTTAGAAAGCCTTTGAAATGAGGAAAGACGCTTTTTTGACAGTCTCCCTACCTCCTACCTGTCTTTAGTAAATTATCAGGAGCACCAATCAGCTCTAGGTTTACCTGTCCTAAGAGTCTAGTATTATTAGGTGCATTGGCTATCCCTTTTCTGTTAAATTTAATCCAAGAGCATGCATGGGAACTTGTTCATTTACAAGGGAAGTGTATCTGACTGAATCCATGTATGTAAAGGTGTATAGAACTTCTAAAGCATTATAAAGTGTGTGTGTTGGATGTGTTTTGTCAGTTGTTTGTTGAATCCACATCCATGGCTCATGCAATATCTGAACATTTAGATCCCTCACAACAATATTTAAAAGGTAACTTGTTCGAGAGCGACAGGTGGGAATTGGGAATGAAGGTTTCCTGTGTATCTCCCCTCACAGGAGAAGACTTGGTGAGAATTCCTATTCTTCTTACCCAGGCTTGAACATAGAACTCAGCGTTATAATAGCTACAAGCTTTTCTTTGGATTGGGATTATTCGGTATGAGAAGAACAGAACTGAAAAGTCTTCTCTCAGAGATGAGGTGAAGCTTCCCTGATATAATGAATCACCACCTTCTTTTCAGGCTCTTGAGTTGATAGTTGTTCAAGATCCTGGATATAAGATGAACTTCTTATTCTTGAAGAAAAAATGCTTCCCATCCCTATTATGTTGCGTAGGGTATCCAGCTAGGAAAAAGGTTTCAGCGTTTCATCATTCCATGGATGAGCCCAAGGACCAGGAATCTCCATCAATTGAATTGTATTGACTATGTGTTCATTAGGTTGGAGAAGTTTCTTAAGAATGATGATGAGGATGAATGCCCGAGTGGGAATTAGAATGAGAATTTTTTTGAAACCGGCATAATGCTGCCCTTGCGTTGGGATAGTTAGGCCTGTAATGGCTGTAATCATTGTAAGTGACGGCTTTTGTAGGACAACAGGTTGCATTCATATTACATTGGCATGTTCACGGGAAAATCGGAAAAGATTCTTTTTATGGTCCGGATCCAGACAACCTTTTTGTGGAAGGAGTCGCCGTTTTTCTTCACTTGAGAGAGCTTATTTTGGAATATTTGTAATGAGAATGGAGAATAAAGAAAATTGTAAAGTCTGGAGCTTTCTGTTATACTTTTTAGCATTCATATAGTAAACCCTATAGAGTAAATTTAGTCTAGTAAACTAGACTGGTCGGGAGGTTGTAAAATATTATGTGGACCTTAACCTTAAATGACCGATTTGTGTATATCAGTAGGATCAGTAGGACCGTCTCTCGGTATTACCCTTACCTTTTCATCCTATCCGAAGGTTATGTCTTCATAAAACCAATGGTTAGAATTAGCACGGTTGGGTATATATAGAGGCTGTAGAGCATAGCAGATAGCAGAAAGCTTGGGATAAAATAGAGCTTGAGATCTGCTTACTTTCTATGGGTAGTTAGTATTTAATGTGTGCTTGTGACTTGGAAGAAATAATTAAGTATTTTAGTATCAAAGACTTCCTTTGAGGGAAAATTCCCACATGCATGAAATAATCTTGAGAGTTTATTCTATTTGCATTTTAGCCCGACTCTAGGGCTTATAGGATCATGTCAGTGTCTGTCCGTCTGTCCATTTACACGATAACTCTCTTTAAACTTGTTCGATTGACTTGCAATTTTGTACACGTTTACCTTGGGTCAGTATAAAGATCGAATTTGAAGATGGGTCAATTCTGTTTTACAGGGGACCCGTGGGGGCATGATGTACTCGACTGGGTTTTTATTGCTAAGGCTAAGAAGCATAAAATTTGGTAGTATGGTAACTTATGAGCTTTAAGTGACAAATCCGAAGTCAGATTTGAATTTTTTTTAAATCCAGGGGCCCGATCCAGAGCCCCTTTTTAAGCCAAGTTTAAACCCGTTTAACTCTAATCCAGCTTAAACCAATCCAACAACACTATGGGGTCACCCTATCGGGTAGTTTAATTTAAAACATAAGCTTTAAAACTTTGAATTGGGTAGGGCATTAGTTTATGGTTTCTAAAGGTCATATTTCAACATCTTTTATCTGGAGCAAGCCTATTATGGGGTTACCCTATCGGGTTTATTAAACATGAGCTTTAAAACGTTGAATCGGGTAGTGCAGTGAAAAGATGATAGACAATTGAATCGGAGTCGGGTTCAGTGAAGTTGCACAGGGAAGTTTTAAGTTGGCGAGGAGACTTATCTCTTGAGGGCAAGGATGCGAGGTTGACACCCTTTGATGAACACCCATGTAAATAAATTTTAACCATTTTACAAATATGTGTACATGCATACAAAGAAACCGTTGTGTCATTAAATATGTTTTTTACCGTAAAATATATTCCTGAATTCTTAATCTTTGGATAAAAATAGCATAGCACAATTTTTTGTATAAATAATTCCCTGAAATGTGGAATTGTGCATTTACAGCAAACAAGATAACTTAAGTGGTATTTTTGCACTTGTATATCTTTTGTCATGTTTTTTAATTGCGGACTACCGAAACGTTGATTTAAATATGGTTATTGTTATGATTATACAGCGTTTTAGTAGACCATGGAAATAGAATCAAATCTAGTGTTCCATTGACATGATTATAGCTGGATCCAGAGTTCACTTTTTCGAATGCATGACATGAAATTACAACACTATGAAGCATCCATAGTCATTTCATG
>JAQFYM010001434.1:0-33871 GCA_034694785.1 Agrenia bidenticulata | reverse complement strand
GCTATTCAGATTTGACCTGTGAGGTCGGGAAGTATGGTTCTATAGCTCAAGACAGACAGATTTAGTTAGTTAGTTAGACAGATACATTTTTACAATTTTATGTAGAGGATAAGAAGAACTTGCTCCGTGTCAGTAGTTGTTCTTAAACGGGAGTTTTTTTCCATCTTGGGCCCGAGATGACATGCTTCCATTGTAGACGAGGGATGGATCCAGCCAAAAAATCTTTGTCCGTAGAATTTGTATATTGTTATTTGAGAGGAGAGAATAATAGTAAGGCCGTGATTTCACATGCCTCTGTCAGATAAGTGCATCGTATCGTGTTGGACGTTAAGAAGAGGAGAGAATAGGTGAGAGGATTACAAAACAAGGAGAGTGGATCTCTCAGAGGAAAAGTTACTTTTTGTGGGTCATCTTTTTAAGGGAGACAGGGCTGGTTGAGCGTTATATGCGGTATGGAGGAATTCCTAGGAATATAATCTATAGGAATCCTACCTACGTCTTTACCTCCAACAACTGAACAACGTTCCTTGAGCAGGAAGGGGCAATATTCCCTTTGCGGAGAGAGAGATACTTTTTCACTTCAGAGATCTCTTTACAGAACAGAAGCAAACAACTTTTTTATACAAAAAAAATAACACGACATGCACATCGTCTTATATTCATCTTGATCCTATTACCTTCACAGAGCCTCACGAACGCAGAACAAGAACAAAGCATCATCTTCACTCTCATGTGACCTCAGATTTGTATTCATGCACCATAATGTGTGCAGGCACAAATATATAGCTATCTAAATATATCTACGTATGTCCGTAGATACATACTTGGTAAAGGGTTGAAGGATCTTCCTCCTACTTCTGTAGGCTCTCTAGCTGAATTTGGAGAATCTCAAGTCAACTTCGTCCTTGTGCCTACTCCAGAGTATAAAAAAGTCACCCGAAACTCTTTTTATTGAAATTAGCTCGGGAAAGAGGCTTTCGTGTTTCTGCCTCAGAAGGATTTTTCTAAAGTAAACCGGCTTACGTTCTATGCACTTAAAAATCTCGGCGAGTTTAAAACTTTTGAACCATCTGCATCTTACTAAACGGCACAAGAGGGTCCTTGTGCATAATATTTACATGATACTCCCTTCATATTACTTGTTAGTGACTTTTTATCATATTTCATAGTTTAGTTTGCCATGCATCGTAACGAGGGCTTATTAGTTTATCTGGAAATAAACGGGTACAAATACTTCAGGTAATTATTAGTTGCTAATACTCATTGTGTCAGCCTTAGGCTTTTACTTACTTTTTTGTCCCGTATAGTTTGTTCCAGAGGATTTTCTTGATGAGCTGATTGTTGTATACAGAAGCTCCTTTGTATTCGTCCTGTTATAATTTATGGTAGGAGGCGAACCGATGAGTAGTGGTGGGTAAGGAGTTGGGACTTGCTGGTCTTTATGGATAATGAAGATTGACATAATCATTGTAACACTTGTCTTGTAAATTAGCATCAAGGCAATCATCGTTCTCATCTGTTTAGCTTAGTACATGGCATCTTTACTCCTGGTCTCACTCACTCCTTTAAATTTACCAATGAAGCTTTGAATTAATTTTTTTATCACCCATAATATAAGGAAAACAAAAACAACACAAGTAGGTTCTTCAAACCAAATGCTCACGCTTAAAGACAAATGTAGACTTAGTATAATCATTCTCTTGAATCTTGAGCTGATGGCAGATATTTAAGAATGGATACCAGTTTAAGTATTTATGTTAAAAAATCGATCAGTGTTAATCTATGCTTGTGATGGTACATCTGCCATCGTTGCTCTTGAAGTATGAAATGATTTGAGCACTTAAAAAATGGCGAAAATTAATGAAGTAGCAGTGGGAGCTAATTTTGCATGTATTAAAAAATGTACTCGTGTTTTTGTATACACTGGGACTGATAGATTTCCCTTGGTTTCTTGGAACCTCCAACCAACCTTCAAGAAAGTCAAATTAAAACACGTGTTCTTGGAACGGGTTGCAGATGTTATGATAATTTAAACTTGCTTACTTAAATTTGTGATAAATCATGGATGAGGTATGCGGGGATGTAATGATCCTCCGTTCTACGATTTAAAGTCTCAGACAATCTTGCCTTTTATTAAAACCCAGAAACATTTTGATTCCTGAAGAGATGTCATCCGTGGTGACAAATATCCTTAGCCAAGACTGAAATTTTCGAGAAGTTAACTTCCTTATCCGATCTAACTAATTAGGAGTGACAGATTGATAATTGGGCTGTCGACTTGTACATGTAAATACTTAATTGAATGGCATCATTTTGTTTAAATTTCAGAGATCTGAGCCACAACCAGCTGAGTGCTATTAGAAAACGGTCGCTGATGGGACCAAACTTCTTGAAGTCGTTGTGAGTTTGATTTTATATGCTGGAAATAAATCTTGAATAATTTCAGTTCGAGGAGGAGCGGAGTTATCTTTAGAAGCGTATGTGAGGCGGAATGGAGCCCTGCACTTATGAACTTACAACTTATGGGTTATGCGCTAAATTCGCACGTACTTATGGGTTATCTTGTACCTATACTCTCTCTCGGTCATGGATCCGTGGGTTTTCTTAGGACCAAACTTATTGCCTTTGGATGAACTTTCCGAAGTTTCTAAAATCATTCCTCATTTTTTAGTGCGGCTCTTTGTCGTTAAGCAGATGATATTAAAGTTGGTTTACGAGCGCTCCCTTATGTCCTGTGATTGCGTAACATTTACATACCTATATGAGCACGTTAGTGCAATTTAGGAAGAAATGCTCTTTTTATATGAATCATTGATAATAAATTACAGAATGCTGGATCACAACCAACTTACATGCATTGACGAGGCTGCCATTCGACCATTGAGAGACTTGGAGGTTTTGTAAGTTTTCATTTTCACTAACGACATCAATTTGTGATTTCGCTTAATTTACATAGAGCTCTAGGGTCTTCTAAGCTTTTATGGTTTTAATGAACAAATTTGCTAAAAAATGATTGACAAATAACAAACTAGGCTTGGAAGGCAGATTATAAAAGGACGCATATATACTTTCACTTATGACAAAAGATTGAATGTTTTATGCAAATTGAATAAAATTAATTTAGTAATCTAAAAGATGTCCTGTATCCTGTGCTAGATATTAAGTAAGCTTTTAGAATGAGAAATTATAACCGCAAGTGCCGCAGCCGACTAGGCTCGGGTGTGCTTGCAAAAATAAATCCAACAGACAATTATAGTTGATTGACTTTATGAACATGAAGCTTTAGTGTCACTGCTGTATTTTAAATGTTACAGACCTCTTTAAATGTATTTGAAAATGTTGAAACTGATTTAATTCTATGTTTCATCCCCACAGAACTCTGGAACACAACAATTTGACATCGCTCCAAAAAGATGCATTTGAAGGGCTGACCAAGCTTAAACACATAACACTTGGTGATAATCCATTGATTTGCGACTGTCATTTAACTTGGCTTACTCGGTGGTTACGTAGAGCACCCAAAAGTGCATCTCAAGCAAGATGTAACTCGCCATATCACCTACGAGATAAAACCATTGACGAAGTCCTCGAATCAGAATTCAAATGTGCTGGTAAGCCTTCTAACACGATTTCAGACTAGTAATAACTCACAACTTCCCCCCTCATCCTTCTTAACGATTATTCAAGATGACTTGGGATTCTGTAGAAATTTTAAATCCTCTTACACATCACATCATTGTGCATCAAGGGAACGATACCAGTGCTTGAGAAGATTAAGTCATTACATTAATATACTTTTTTGATTCTGGAAGCTTCAAAGGCACTAATTTCTATTACCTTAAGCCTTTTCCTACCTAGGCAGCGTTTAGGTTATGTGTAGTAGTAGTAGTTGAGGATTCGGGTTATTTATTATTTGATCATTAGGAGGCAAACATAATAAATGGGCATTGTAATTTTGTGAAAAGAACTCATGAAATCAGTAGTTTTAGCTATTAGATGGGCATTTTTGATTGCAGTTCGAAGAATAATCTTGAAAATAAATGTGTTCCATGGGTTATTGTATGACTAAATTAAAAGATGGTTTGGAATTCGTGACATGCATTTCGATGATATCTCTGTAACTTTGGGGTAAAATATGAGCTTTAAAATGTTAACTTACAAGCATGGCGTACCCAGATATTACTTGTTGTACAAAGAAGAGCTGCTTTTACAGATTTCTCCGTTATGTTCTGAACTTAGATTTCAATTATGCGTAGAATTTCTAAGAACTGAAACTGAAACTATAGGGACTCAAGGCTGGGCTTTAGGTTTTTGTCAAGTAAAAAAATTTACCCTTAAAGCACACCGAACACGCAATGGGTTAACTAATAATAACAGAACATGAATCTTCCAGAGCACCACCCATTTCTCAGTTATGAAAGGATGGGCCGAGTCAAAACTCAAGATAGTTAAAACACTCATGGAATATTACCGTCTAGTACAATTATAATAGGAAATTGGGTTGTCGAAATCCCTGAAATAGCACATTAGGCTGTTAAAAAGGTAACTAGATTGTCTTGAATGCCTCACATCATGTGTACATCTATTTTTAAACTCCCCAGAGGGAGATATCTTTCCCTATGATGAATCCAAAGATTTCCTAGTGGTCAGAAAGGGTTGAACGGAGAGGAGAAACATGACTGAACCTAAAAAACCATCACTTTTGAATCTACACACACATCCTCATATTCGTGTTTCATATCTTGAGCCGTTGATTCTTCTGGGTTGGCCGACTGGGTGACAAGAGTTAAAAAGCAGAAGAATAGACAGAGAGTGTTAGAAAGGCCTGGACTAAAAGTACCCAGAGTTCACCTCTTTTGCCGACTCTTTCCAATTTTATGATAAGACTGCTCAAGTCATTCCCTTGTTTTGGAGAGATTTAATTTTGAATCCCTCATGTCATGTGTCAAACGTCAAGTGCAGCGTAGGCGCTGTGTTCTGAAGGTCCTCTTCCTCCGACCCCACTACTCCTCTGCATGAAAGCAAATGACTTGTTTTTTTTTAAATAAAGGAGAGATCTTCAGTTATTTGATGCATTGAACACAGAACGTCAAATGGAAAGACTCAGAGAAATATCAAATATGGTAGAGCTGAGCCCAACATTTTTATTCCTAGTATCAACTCCTTAGAGTTGCTGAGTAGTAGGACGGTTCCCAGTCAGACACAGAAAGGCAGAAGGTTGTGGAACTGGGACTGCTTTTGTTATCTCTGGCATTCTCCAATATTTTATTTGATATGCTTTCACATCTTCAGAGCTGGATTTAAATCGGACCTGGAGGGGTAAATGCACAATACAATTGAACTAGCTCTAAAATGGATACGCTAAAAAAAATGCTCTCTGTAGATGAAAAGTCGACAACTCCGGATATTGCCCATACGCGGGGTAACCCAGTAGAAAATCAGAAAATGTCAGAATCGCCCATTCTTCATTCCGATAGAAATGGAGGGAGAAACAGAAAGCAGATGAAAAGAAGGGAGCGTTTTCTTATTAAGAGATACGCTAGAATACTGAGTCTCTTTTAGTCTCAGGATTTTGTCTATATCCAACTTATTTCTTGGATGTTTGATCTTCCACTCCTTTCAATTAAATCCTATAAGTCTGCAAAAAAATATCTCAAGGCTTCGATTTGCATTTGCAATCGATGCAAATGATAATTAGAGACACGATGTTTCCAGGATTAGCAGAAGGGAGTTTAGCATTTGAGACATTACCGCCCCTTCGAAATTGATTTTTAAAAACTTCAGTGGGGGTCAATCTATAGTCTGATTTTGCATTTTTTTTCTAGGAGTTATTGAAAGAACATGGACAAAATGTGGCGGGGATGAAGACTGTCCTCATCCCTGTGTTTGTGCGGATGGTGTTGTGGATTGTCGTGATTTGACCCTCAAAGCTGTTCCTGAGTTGCTACCCGAGGATGTAATCGAATTGTGAGTGCCGATCCGAATATCCGGCCCTAATAAGGCTGACATTAATGTTCTAATTTTTTCTCAAAATGAAGAGAGAACTTTGAGGATGAGTTTCTTATTATTTCCTCAATTCATTTGAGATAAAGTCATACGTGTATCCTTATTGTCATTTGGTTGTCTACAGGCGACTGGAGCAGAATGAAATTACCGAAATACCACCCGGAGCGTTTTCTTCATACAAACGTCTTCGGAGATTGTAAGGACCCACCATTCTGTTCACTCTGTTGACTTTTCTAAACCCTATTTCCTCATAATATCGTCAATCTCCCCTATTGGATTATCCTTGTCCATTTTTTCCTTCCACATCGTCATCCTAATACTTGACAGGTTCTCTTCTGAGAGAGGAAAATCAAACTTTTTTTATCAACTTCCCTTTCCCATGATTTTTATATTTTTACCTCAGTGATCGATATCAGACCTCGTCCAAATCAATCACCGAAGTATCTTCTTTGAATTTATTTACCTTGATGTGCAGTCATCGTAGTGTACGATATTTTGTGAATCACAAATTTGACAAATTCCAAAGCCAACCTAGACGAATGTCTTGTAAAATATGCCCTTTGAAATGTATCTTTGTTTGACGATTGTTTCTTTGACAGAGATTTGAGTAACAACCACATACAGAAAATTGCCGTGGATGCTTTTCGAAATCTCAAGTCCCTCACGTCAATGTAAGTATGGCTTTTTCATGATACTGAATTAAGACTGTGGGATGATAATAATATGCATATGATAGAACTGGAAAACACAAAAAGTTTTCCTTTGAGGAATGTGTAAAGTACGAAATGAGATTGTGAAGGTATCGATTCGAAATTTATTTTTATTTTATGTCTCCAGGGTTCTGTATGGAAATCGCATCACGGTACTACCTCCAGGAATATTCAATGGACTGTCTTCCCTCCAGCTTTTGTAAGCTTTCATTTTACTCATGATTTATGATATTTTGATGATCCTCTAATTTGCAGGGTAATGTTGACAGGCTCTCTCTCAGGACTTGTATATTTAAATTCATTCATGCGTATGGTTGGATACACCAAATAGTCAAGTTAGAGTTCATATTTGCATGCGTTAAACTAAAGGTTCGATATTAGCTGCTTTAAAAAACTGTAAGGCTTAGCATTTCGTAAATTTCGTTCGTTTTTTACATCTATCTATTAATTACTTTAAATTGTTTTAAAACAAATTAGTAAATGAATAGTATTATTAAACATCATTAACATGAGGTTGTAAACGACTTGGTTTCTCCTCTCCAATCTTTAAAATTTTATTACGGGATAAGGTTATGTCTATAGTCAGTTCCTAACTAAACTACATTGCTTACTTGAACCAAGAACTTATATGTTATATGTTACCAATATTTCCACGCAAGGGCCATTAAACCATCAGAGACATTAGTTTCTAAAAATATATTTTTAATTTGGAATAAATCATAAGTTTGGAGAACATGTTATAGATTTTCGAGTAGCAAAACAATGAAATGCTCAAGACATTATTCCATTAAAAAAACAATAGTGTTCATAAATTGAATTCCTCCAAATCTGGTTCTTACTTTCAGACTACTCAACGCAAATCGGATTACTTGCATTCGTCGAGATACCTTCCGGGATTTGAATAACCTCAGCTTATTGTAAGTGCTGGAAGGAAACCAAGAATTTCTAAGGCTTTAAATTGTGCTTAAACTATCCTACTGCACTGTCCTATCATTATGTCTAATAGCGATCTGTTCCGCTTGATAACATTTCCCAATGCTCTGCCTCATTAAACCTAATTGTTATTTTATTTATGGTTCTTTCAGGTCACTCTACGACAATCGGATCCAATCTCTTGAGAATGGCACTTTTGAGCCTCTCCGTAACATTCAAACTTTGTAAGACGTGGTCATCTTTTATTTCCTTTCTATTATATCGAAAAATAATGTGGCTGCGACAAATTGTTGCCAATAGAAATTACCCGTGACATCCAACGTCGGCACGCATGATGGTGGTCTGGAGTTTAATTTCAATCACAATTTTCAATATGTAATCATGACCACAATTTAGATGAAATTGGTTACGGCACGGCAATCATCTCTGACAATTATTTTGATTTGAGTTCAGGTTGTACTCAAATCAATTTTTTTTTATTGAACAAGTTTGGATTGAGTTTGCATAAAATTTTCGAATACAAGAAATCCACAGTTTGTACGTAAATTATGGATTGAAAACTCATGGTGAGTTCGTTTGAAGTCGGATAATTCTATCTGGATGCATCTCACCTTCTTGTAACCACTTATTCTTCTTCCCCTTAATTTTTTTTGTCCTTTATCATAAAACCAGAGATAACAAAGCCAAGTTTGACATTTAGGGTGCATCCTGAGGCAATGGTGATGAATCCTTCTCGGGTTTCTTTGTTAGAGTTTAAAGTTGATCCGAGACGGCAAATTTCGGATTCCGCTGAGTTGCATGGATAGTATAAGGCATTAGACTAACAAATTCCCTCGAAGCCAAAATAGGAAACCCGACTGGGAAATTTATTAAACTGGGTAGACGAAGCGAGGGAAGTTGATTTTCTTAGGAATACAATAGAATTCTGCTGGTTTACTTCGCATCAGCCAATCGATCCGTTATTTTTTGGGGGTGAAAGAATTAAGGATACGTTTGTGTCAAAATGCCTCCGGTGAAGGCAACTCTATACTTGGTACTTTAAAGAATGGTGAGTCGATCCTTAATTCTCATGTTCTCCTATAACATGATAGGTAGCATGTACATCCTTTGAAGTGAGTCACGCTTAAAAATGGATTTAGTAACTCTTCTTTCTATAATGATATGAATTTTGTCATTGGGAGCCTAAGGAAACTCGATATGTTTTTTAGGGTGAGACAGCTCCGAGTATGTATCTTTACCATTAAATCTTGGCCCTACGTACCCACAATAGCTATCCAAATATCCTACAAGAATACTGAAAGGGCCTTTAAATGGAAATCATTTTTGTTTCTCCGACCACAAATACTTGTTTCTAACATAAATCCGCCCTTTCTTTTCTTCTCCTGCCGTGTCGTTAATATCATATGTATTGTGTTCATGTTAGATCCATCAAGGTCTTGTTACCACTGTCCAAACTTCCAAAGGTCTCTTGTCTGTTCTTCACCCGACTCCAGTCCTCATACTTATTTCATTCGATTCCGAGCTCAGAGAAGGGAGAACCCGATCGTTCTTCTGCTTAGCACCACGCCACTACAGTGATGAGCAGTGTTTTTCTTCAGAACCGTACAATGTTTTAATAGGGTCAGAGGGGTGTCACAGCGAGTGGTCTTGCTTCAATTGTCCATGGGTTGGGTTGATTGTGCTATTTCCGACTTAAAGCCACTTACAATCATGGCCGTAGTAATTTGTCTACTTTTTAAGATGACAGAATCTGTAGCCTGTAAATACTCAGCGTTTTTACTGCAAAGAAAGTGGTTCGTTAGAATCTTATCAGTCATTCGGAACCTATTGGGCTATAATTCATACATAGACATGTACATTGGTGAAGTCTCGGCCTCTAAACCTTCGGTCCAACATACATTCTCAGAGTTGGACAGTCACCAATGGTCAGAAACAAAGGGTTTTAAATTGCAAAAAGGCAACCAGCCATAAAAACAGAAAAATGAGATTTTCTGTCGCTAGCGGCGTTCAAAAGGGCCTTTACAGATATTTCCATCCCACGTCCAAAGTACAAGAGCATTCTCTATTTTCTATCAGAAACTCATTCTTCCATATTGTAAGGAACGAGTTGGAGGCATTGCAGAACTATTTCTCACTAGCCCGTCTTAACTTTCTCGCCACATATGAACAAGAGTCTCATCTCATTACTCAATTGTGAACATCCCGGAGAGTAAACCTTATTCCATTTCTCAACTGCGAAAGCCTCAGCCAAATCTTTCAAGCTTGTTTCAGTCTTGTCTCTCATAATAACTCCACCACAAAACTGAAACTCAAACCACCGTGACTGTCACTGTCATTAAAATTCCATTACTATAATATGTTATGGTCCTGCTTTATCTCTGCAGAGGGATGAGAGATGGATGGATCGTTATCATGATGAGTGCCGTAATTCCCAGATCTCTCGAATAAAATTCCATTATCAGGCAAACCTAGGACTTTCTTGCAGGGGGAGAGTTCTAAGCTAAAAATTCCAACCCAAATTAAATACCTGACCGGTTAAAATACCAAGTTATAAACTTTTATTTATCAGTACTAGTTTGGATATCTCTACCTTCCTCGTTAGTGAATGAGCTTGTAGTGGAACTTTGAAATGACGTAGAATTATAAAGCGTAAACCTCAAGGATCAACTCAGCTTATCATCCGGTAAACATCCATTCACGACAGGTGGACAAGACACAGAGTCGGAGGGTAATTAGACCTGGCAGTCTCTCCGTTTCCACATAATTGACTTGCCTGTCCAGACTTCGAGCCCCCATGTTGCATGGATAGGATAAAAATGCAAGTGTTTTTTTTAAGTCATTACTATCCAATTTTCCGCATAAATGGGATTGTATATTAATGTACAATCCAACCGTTATTAATTTTCTTTAGTGTAGTGGGGTGTTTGATGGTTAAAGTTGGAATATGAGTCACGGGTGATTTCGATTTATAAAAAAAATCCTTTTGATTTCTTTGGGAAGAACGTAGTAATAGAGTGTCAAATGTTTGAAATGTATTTTGTAGGCATTTGGCCCGAAACCCTTTCCACTGCGACTGCCGACTTAGATGGCTGTCGGATTACCTACACCGAAATCCAATCGAAACTTCAGGCGCAAGGTGTGAGGCACCGAAGCGAATGCAGCGGAAGCGACTTGCATCCTTTAGGGAAGACAAGATAAAGTGTAAGTCCTTTCTCTTCATCAATTGTTCGTATAGAGACGTTTTTGATGTTTTTTTATCCCAGGGATAAACCAACACTCAAAAGCCAATCCCTGACCTTTGGAAAAAAGCTTGATCTCTAGAAACCGAATTATTTTTCCCCTTCCAATCCACCCCGTCAATTTTTTTCCACAAATGCAGAGGATTACGCTTAAAGTCCCAATATCTTTTCTTTCTTGCATCAAAGTAGGGCTTTACATTTCTTCCATGAAAAGTCCGTGGGTTCCACGAGTAGTTTCTTTCCAAAACTAACTCTTTTAATGTTTGGTTCATGGTGTTGGCCTTATAATTTTTTTTAAGCCTTAGCCTTGTTAACTTAAAATGTCGCAAAATCCGGCCACCCCGTATTGATTTTAGAACATTCCATGCAAAAGTTCCCCTGGTTTAAAGTATCCCCCTTATTTGCATACGGCAGCTGGAACCTCGACCTATATTTTGGTTCTGGTGGTCTTTTTTTGATGGCAACAGCTTGAATAAGAGTTAGTGAAACTAGCTATTTATACTAGTTCTACACAGAACGTGAACTCACCGATATGGAGATTAATATTGAAATGCCGAAACCAAAGCTTTCGCATTCAGAGAATTTTGATGTGTAAAATTAGGGTATTTTGCTTCGTTGCTTGAAAATATTTATGAAATCCAATTATGCATATGAAACGGAAGAAAGGTTTATTTGGTATTTCAGTTTATTTTTATTTGAATGATTTCCTACATGATTTCAGGCGACGAGGAAGAGAGTAAATTGTGGATTGACGAATGTGCGGATACCAAGTGCCCAGCCGACTGCGTTTGTGAAGGAACCGTAGTGGATTGCTCTAATCATGGCCTCCGAGAAGTTCCCCAAGATATTCCGGAACAAGTTACTCATTTGTAAGTCTTTGTTTCTCTAATGTAATTCGTGTTGGCCAAATGAGCTGAACAAAAGGGATATTACATGATTTACATGTGAATAAATTTGATAAGAGGGTGAGTATTTTAGAAAAGTGTCTGAACTTAAATTCTAGTAAAATAAAAATTAGGGAGAAGGGTAGATTTTTATTTCGACAATTTCAATACTCGTTGGTTATTCTTTGGAAGTTAACCCCTGGGATTCTATTAGTGTGAGCCCACGTACAGGCCCAACGTGTACATGTGTTTGACTTGTATCATCTATGGTGGTGTACTGTCTCCATGGGAAGTACTTTTGGCTATCAACTAGGTTTGTATAGTTTATCTCATAAGGTAAAATATTGACCCAAGAAACCTTTCCACTAAATGAGAATCCTTTAACGACTTCTATGGAAGAGCAGAGCGCATAAATCAGTCAAAGTTTCAATTAAATCTGTAATTATGTACTAGTAATTCCGTTTTTTGCCTCAGGTTTTTTGCTTTACTTAAGCTATAGCTTGTTTTTGTGGATACACAGGATCCTGTCTGGCAATAACTTGAGTCGAGTGAGAAATTCTTGGATTCCTCTACTACCCCATTTGCAAAAGCTGGATCTGAGTGGAAATCGGATTTCTGCCGTTGAGGATGGAGCGTTTAGAGATGCCTCTGTACTTCAAGAAGTGTGAGTTGTCTCGAAAAGATTTTTTTATCTCTGCTTTTCTTTCAAATGAAAAAAATGCTAGATAATAGAAATATTTTTTGTGACCCCTAACTAACCTCCTCATCTTCATCTCAAGAGCTTGTTGTAAATATTACATGTCCACGTACCTACCTCCTGATGAGTTTCAGGTGCGTAAGATACAAAAATATAACGATATACATACGCATACACTCAAGCTCCAACTTCCAAAGATAATTGAAAGGGTTTTCCAAACGTGATGCAGACGAGGTTCCGGACGAAGCAATAATTTCGCAGCTCTCTGTCTCTTTTCACTTTTAAGTAGTAGTTATTGTTTGTTTTTCTCCCGTAGGCGTAGCAAAGGTAATAAAATGATTGGCATGAGCATCAATAAATGGTGGTTTATTGACAAAAGATGGGATAATTGAAATACAAGAGTCAACAGTAATACTTTTAAAAGTAACTGCAATTAAGGGACTGTATTTTATCCTTTGCTGGCTTTTCTATGGCAGACTGGTATTTTTTCAAGGTGTGAAACAGTCATGTTCAATCCGTCAGAGTCACCTGAATAACCATTACTTATTGTACCTTGTAATTACTGAGTACACAATTGAATAGATGTAAAGACTGGAAAGGGATCAATAAAGTAGAGATCGATTTTCTCGATCCTATATGGTTCAATTCTAAAAGATCAATTCCATAAGTTGAAAGTAAAAACGGTCTGAGCGTCACAATGGCTCACGAAAGAGGGAGAAATGCTAAGCCGTCTAAGAGATTATTGTACTTTTAGCATAAGCCTAGTACTTGATTTTTGCAGACTGCATATTTTTTGGGTAATGAATCTTTTAAATATTAAAAGCCAAGGGATTGACAAGATGAAGAGATTAAGGAAGAGTTGTTGTTGAATTGTATTGATTGTAAAGTAGATTATGGACGAAGGAAGGATGAATTATTCAAGTGTCCGAAATGGAAAGTGAATTTTTTCCTCTTCCTTTCCAAACTTCTTGTAATTCCTGCAAATCCTCCTTTTAATCCTAAATAGTTAAGTGGGATGCTCAATCTAAGCTTTACATGGCTTACTTCTATTTGATAAACTGTCCAAACAAGAATTTACATAAATCAATTATGGAATAATAGGTTTAAATTTGTAAGAAAAGATAAATATTCTTCTGATTCTTCCGGTATCGGACATTTCCCCAATAATTGCTTTAGTTTTGCAGGAATATTGTTCTTCAAAAAGCAGTTCGGGTATTTGTAAGTTTTGATGGGAATGTATTTTTGTTTATTTTTCAACAGGAGCCTTGCGGGGAATAAATTGAAGGAGATAAATAATAAGATGTTCGTTGGACTGACTCATCTGAAAAGTTTGTAAGTGCTGATTATCACCACTTCATTCTAGCTTCATTTTCTCCTTTCAGAGAGGTGGACTTGAGAGCCACCATCCCGGCACGTAGTTCATAGTTGGGAAAGCCATAGTGTACAAAGAAATAAAGAGCCCCACACGGTTTCTTGTGTTGGTATGAGTTTTGCTTTCATTTGCGGATTTCGGACGTGCAGACCGCGTGTGGTTGTACTGTTGTGTAAATGACTGATTGCACCCTATTTTCTCTTCATTTACTTCATAGTTGTTCTCTAATTTCATCATGAAAATTTATTTCCTCAGCCCGTTCCTATGTACTTGATCATGGGAGGTTTTACTTTCTCTATTTGTGGATGAGTTCCGTGCAAAAATTACGAATCACAACCCTCTTGTACTATTTAGGGAGAAGACGATGGATGGGACATGAGGGGAAATCAATGTTGGTTACTCCTGACCTACCTCGAGATTAGGGGATTAACTATCAAGAAGTTTCTAGGATTAAACCAAGAGCTTGTAGGAAGTTATAGCAGCACACGAAAGATGAGATAGCTGCAAATAGTGCTTAGTAAATTATGTCTTGTACTCATTCCCATCCGTGTCAATCTCAGGAGAACTCTGGACCAGAAAGTTGGTTTCTAAATCAGTGGTTTTATTACATTGATTGGCAGCGGTTGCTCATTTTCCATCAACTTATTTGAAGGGACCTTATTTTGACAAGATATATAAATGATTATCGTGTTTTTATGAAATAGATCGTTTGCAGAGAACCAGATCACTTGCATCATGCCCGGGTCCTTTGACAGTCTGCCAAACCTCCAGTCTCTGTAAGTGAAAATAATAAAATATTTATACTTGTCCAATTGTTTCGACTCTTGACCATAACTGAAAGAACTAGGTGAATGAATTCCTAGATCTAGGTTACTGTCGAACTGCTGATTACATTTCGGTATATTTCTGAAAGTAAATATTCCTGTTTTACAAATAACAAAAATTTAAGTAGAACCCAGATTATAACATGCCAACAACCTTAAAAAGATACCGTAGACATAAAAGCTCTCTTCCCTCCACGATCAACATTGGTAATGGGAAAGCAGACTAAAGAATGTAAGGGCCACCTGAGTCCACAGAATAACACGAGAGTACCCTCACTGTACAGGACAAAGGGCCCATGTAATAACATTCAAAAAGGAGGAAGAAGCAGTGAAAGACAAGGGAAAGTTTATTTTTCATTGTTTACGTTCCCTACGAAAGCCGATGGGGAAAGTGTTGGCTTATTATCAACTCGCGGGGAAATGACAGGGAGCTGGGAGACAAATCAAGTCTTTCTCAGATTCTTGGCAGAGGGGGATTTGGGCGTGAGATAGATGTCTGGTGTGTTGTTGTATTCTTTAATTTAATATGCATAAGAAAACGAGCGGATGATAGGCAGGGGAAACAAGGAAAGAATATTTTATGTTATGAAGTAGACGTACAAGTATATAATATTTTACCCGTCTAGATCCCCGCATAAGAACACATAGCTAATGCAGTATCCGTGTGGGTAGCAGAGGTGGTGTGGACCCGCACACTTTTTGAGTAGCTCCTTGTGAGAAGAAAGTGGTGAAAGCAATGAGAAAAGTTTTCCCCCCTAAAGTTTGGAAAGAGGAAACTGGAGACAGGGAGCATAGGGGAAGTTAACCCTGGAGACTACGTGGTCCTATCACTCCTTGAGATAATGTTGTATAATGCCTATGTATTTCTAAAATATCCCCTATGACTCCATTATCCTCTATACGTCTCTCTCCTGTCTTGTGGTAAAAGGAGTCAGGACTGGATGAAGAAAGTTATTGCTTTTTAATTAAGAAGAAATGACGGAAAGTGTAAACACTTTCCCTCTCTCTTTCATTATCCGAGTTATCAGAAGTGTTTTATAATGTCTTATCAATACATAGTGAATATATACCGTGTGCTCCGTTCCAAGTGGTAGGGACGATTAGGACTGTAGGGAGTTGGGATTTCAAGATCTAGCCTAGAGGGAAGAAAAGTTGAGGGCAGGATAATTCGATTCGAGGAACTTAGTGTAAACCTCAAGGAGAACCAATCTTTAATTTACTTTAAGAAAGTTTGGGGACGTAAACCTTATTAAGAAGATGGGTAAATCTTTCCAGTAAATGAGTGGGTAACAAATAACCGTCGGGGGCATCTGTGGGTTGGCTGAGCTGTTGGGGAAGTTATCGGTATTTTTCCATTTACCATGGTATTGTTTTTAAGTGGGTATCCAGGTCAAATATTTGAGACTTGGATATTTTTATTGAGGGGGTTTCGCAGAACGTAATATTTTCAAGGGTCCATGCATATTAAAGTTGAGAATGTTGAGATCAAGTTTGGATTTTAAGTTTAGACTCTGAAGACTGAAAATTTCCCATGTTACGCAATCAGTCACGGATGAAAAGACACCCGCTATATTTACGCAGAATATATAAGGATTACTGAGGATTTAGTTTTTTAAAGGTTATTTTATGTTGAGTGTTGACAACGAAGAACATGGGAGGAGATAGAAAGTCCCAAAGAAGAGTATGAGAAAGTAGGAAAGAAGATTTCTTATTGAATCACTGTAAACAAGTTTTACTTGTTCAGAACGGGGTTTGAAGTCCCAATCAAAACTCAGAGTTTACTTTGCCTTTGTATGTGGCCACGTAGCAGTTTCTTTTGGAGAAACTCTGAGATATTTCTCTGCTTGTGATTCAGTTCTGAGAAACCGGAAGAGTATTCAGAGATTGACTATGTGCTATGACGGCAGCTCAGATAGGTACAGTCTCTAGGTTGTAGGTTGCATAGGTGATGGAGCCTTTTTCAGAAGCTGTGAATTTTCCATGTGGATTACAGAAGGCCCTAGGAAACGGCCGTACTTTGTAAGTAGCTGGGGCATGCTGGTAGTGTAAGATATTAACAGTAAACATGAGGGAAGATAAGGGTTCGTGGGAATTCGCCAAAGTCAATGTAATTTATCCGGCGTGTTTCCACAATGGAAAGGAGTTTTTTTCCTTGTCGGATCGATAATCTTGATTGAGACCATTTGTCAGGAAGTACTTGATTTCGATACACATGTTCTTTTGTTAGCCTTTGATCTCTCTGATATTCAATGTTGGATCTATTGGTAGCAATGGACAGAGAGAGATGTGAAGTTTTTTCGCCCAGAGTGAGTTCATCTTTATGAGACTCTCAAAGATTGAAGATAGTCTCAGATTTTTGTAACTTAGTCACATCTGATGATGCATTGGTAAATCAAGTATGGAAGAGATAATTGACAGATGATAATCTTTTGATGGGGCGGAAGGGATCATTCTCAATGATAATACCATGTACTAAAGTGTTGGATAATATTTGTTTTATATTTCTGCAGAGATTTGGACGGGAATGCTTTCATATGCAACTGCCACTTGGCCTGGTTTGCTGACTGGCTTCGTCGAGAGGAATCCTTATTTACGTCCAACGGGCCTAAGTGTCACGCTCCTCTCCGCCATAAAGATACCCTCATCCGAAGTCTTCCATCTCATGAATTCCGTTGTTCAAGTAAGATTCAATTCCGCAGATATGATCAGTACTCTCGCCGCTTTCAAGGTTATGAAAATGTAGATTCCTTGGCCTAATTTACTAATTTCTTTGCTGCTACTGTCCTCATCAGATCAGTTCAAGAAACAACTTGACCCTTTCCATTAATGACTAATGAATTTCTATTAGAAATATGAGAAGCGCCCGAATTCTCTGTACTTGGAAAGGGTTTTATGAGACGAGAAACTGAATGAGATTCTCTACTTGATTTTCTGTTTTTCAGGTGACGATCGAGGCTGCCTTGGTGAGGAATACTGTCCTCCCCAATGTAATTGTACAGGAACGGTAGTTTGGTGTAGCCGAGCAAAGTTGAGAGAAATTCCCAGTGGAATTCCAGCCGCAACTTCAGAGCTTTATTTGGACGTCAATGAAATTCAAAAGATCGACATGAGCCGTATTGGCCATCTCAAACATCTAACGAAATTGTGAGTTAACTTTTTTTTATTGCATCTAGTGCTGTATTAGATAGTAGAAAAAGAAACAAACACACTTTTAAAACTTGGAGGAACTAATGCATTTAATGAATTATCAATTGACTGAGATGTTTCGTATCATAGGGATTTAAATAATAATCAAATCAACATGCTGTCCAACTACACTTTTGCAAACATGACCAAACTCTCAACCCTGTAAGTCCAAAGAAGTTAAAATTTATTCGTCTGGCAGTTTTAATTTCTCAGCCCATAAATCCCCCGGATTACCAAAGCTAAACATGTTTCTCTTGCCTCATAATTCTTAGAATAATCAGCTATAATAGACTGCAGTGTATTGAGCGGGACGCACTGGCCGGATTAACGTCACTTCGAATTATGTAAGTTACCTCCGCAGGTTTATAAAATCCCTGGCAATAAACTAGCATTACTTCAATCATTGTAATTTGAGACTGCGATCTCAAGGAAATCTAATCCACGAACTATAGATACCTAGTTTCTAGCAAATTTTCTGTAACCCTTTGGGGTAATGCTAAAATGTAAGTAACTCTTTATTCGTTCCTCGTGCAGATCCCTGCATGCCAATGATATCTCAATGATTCCTGAAGGCACTTTCCGGGATCTTCGCTCCATCACGCATCTGTAAGGGGTTTCAATCTTATTTGATTTGTCGTGTTGAAGAAATCCTATAAGGTTAGTATTTTTCTTTTAAAAACAAATGTATTTGTTTTTACAGAGCTTTAGGGGGCAACCCGTTATTCTGTGACTGTGGACTCAAATGGCTAGCCGACTGGGTAAAGCGTGACTTTTTAGAACCCGGAATCGCAAGATGTAATGAGCCAGAATCGATGAGAAACAAACTGATTTTGACAACTCCACCAGGTGACTTCGAATGCATAGGTATGTGGTTTTGTAAATAATTAATTTAACGTCCTCCGCTAATAAAAATTTGGAGGATCGAGTCGCCAAATGTGGTTTTGGACTTATCTCATACACGCCTACATGGTTATAAGTTTTTGAATTTAGGATAGGATCTGGTGGCTATACGAGTTAGATAAATTATACCGCAACATTTTCCGCTTTTTGAACTTGAAATGGGCAAAGCTTACTTCGGTGCGAAACAACTGTCGGAGCCTGAATTCTACAAAGATACGGAGGATGGGTGTCAAATTTGAATTCTCACAAGTCCTGTAGTCATAAAATAAATTGCAAGCTTTCTTATCACGTAGTCGGATGTAGCACCTTGAATTTTACTATGTACGTCACACGTTCGCCTCGAGAGTGAGATTTTGTAAGAAAGCGATCGACCGGCCGCTTTAGATGTTTTCTCTCCAACCTTTTATCCTTTGAACTGGAGTTTTTGATTTATCCGTTTCAGTATGTGAGGCATCTATTTGTGTGTATGATGTATGGATCAAATGACATTCCGTTACCCTTTGAAATATTATATCCTTCCTCCTCCACAATTTAAGGTTCTAGAGTTGAAAGGAAAGTATTCATTCCTAAACAATGATATTATCATTTTAGCCAGCATACCTGCAGCCATACAAGCCAAATGCGATGCCTGCTTCAACTTCCCTTGTTCAAATGGAGCGTCTTGTATGTCGATGCCGGAGAGAGACTATCAGTGTGACTGTGCCCCCGGTTATCATGGTCGCCACTGTGAACAAGTAATAGACGCCTGCTATGGACAACCGTGTATTAATGCAGGCACTTGTAAAGTCATGGAAGAAGGGAGATTCAGGTATTCGGTTTACAAACCTAGATTTCTAGGAATATTTTTTTATAATTATTGATCTTTTATTTGTAGCTGTGTCTGCCCTGCTGGATTCATCGGACATAGATGTGAAATCAATGAAGACGATTGTTTAAAGCACAAGTGTGAAAACAACGCAACATGTGTTGATTTAATTGGCCATTATCGATGTCAGTGCCAGCCTGGGTTTCAAGGTAGAGAAATATTACTTAATATATTGTCTGGTATTCAAATACTGTTCCTTAATATATAATTTGTTTTTCGGTCCAGGCGAATACTGTGAATCGAAGATACCATACTGCACCAAGGAGTTCAACCCATGTATGAATGGAGCTAAATGCATTGACCATTTTAGTCATTATACTTGTGAATGTCCACTTGGATTCCAAGGGGAAAATTGCTCCATTAATGTGGACGACTGTTTAAATCACATGTGTCAAGTAAGATTGCTTAATGATTCAATGCATCCTGTTTACATAATTGACTCAGTTTACTCGCCCTTCTTACATAAACTATCCACTTGTAACATATAAGTGTACATTATAGGAAATTTAACAAAGTATAAAATATGCTTCAAAGCTGATTTGCAAAATGTGTTTTTGATTGAACAAGAATGCGGGCACATGCATCGATGGTATAAACGAGTACACATGCCAATGTACAGAAGAGTTTAGTGGACGGTACTGTGAAGTGGCACCCAGTGTGGCTATGCTGTACCCAAAGACGTCTCCATGTCAGGACAATGATTGTCTGCACGGATTCTGTTTTTTGCCTCAAGATTCGTCGGACTACACGTGCAAATGCACTCCTGGATATTCGGGTACGATTGGCTTAATGAGTTCACGCCATTTCTAACCATCATTTCAACCTAATCAAGTCTGGAAGGGATTTATTATCATTGATCCTAAATGTCTCTGTAGGGAAAAGATGTGAGTTTCTAACCAGCATAAGTATTGGAAGCAATGGATCTTGGGTTGAGTTAGAGCCCTTACGTACAAAGCCAGAAGCGAACATTACGTTGATTCTTTCTACGACTGAGCTTAATGGAGTTCTTCTTTATGATGGTGACTTGCAACATATTGCGGTTGAACTCTTTTTGGGCAGAATTCGTGTTAGTTATGATGTTGGAAACTATCCTGCTTCCACAATGTACAGGTACGTGGGAACTAAATGTCTAGTAGAATGGAGAATCTTTGTTGGGGAATTTGTCATATTGTAAAAATTTTCTTGCCCTTTGTGGGTCGAATTTTGATCGATAAATTTTCGTTTTTGACCAGCTATGAAATGATTGCTGATGGTGAGGAGCACAGAGTAGAGCTGCTAGCTATCAAGAAAAATTTTACTATGAAAGTGGATGGAGGAAAGGCTCGTTCAATCATAAATGATGGTGAAAAGGATATATTGAAGCTAACCACGCCATTATACATTGGTGGTTTACCTTCAAACGTCGCTGCGACGGCTTTGAATTTATGGCATTTGAGAAACAGTACATCATTCCATGGTAAGTCTGAATGAATCCATTCAGCAAGAATGATGATCCTTTTTTAGCTATTAAGTTCTGCAGATTTTTTTGCCATCCATTATACTTCAGCCACTCAGAGCTTAACCTGTGTGTCGTCTTCATCTTTCAGGCTGTTTGTCAACAGTCATCATCAATCATAAGCGAGTGGACTATAGTAACGCTAAGAGGCAGCAAGGAATTGTTCCAGGATGTGCTGCCATACAAGGCGAAGAACCCGAGAGACAAAGTGGGAAAGATGCCTCAGCTGCACAAATTCAGTCCACATTTATTTCAAAGATAGTAAAAGAGACCAAAGATGTGTGTAAAGACCATCGTTGCAAAAACGGAAGGTGTCTTCCATCCAAAAATGGGAAAGATTATACTTGTAGATGCACTCCGGGGTTCGGAGGTCGCTTTTGTGAAGAAGGTAGAGTATCTGAACAAAATTCCTATCATTATGTCAGCTTCAGAAATATGAACTTAATTTAACTGACTCTTCTCTCTTTAAATTCCTAGCTCCAACATGCAAGAAGGAACAGTATAAAGATTACTACACAGAACATGGGTGTCGGTCGAGAAGGCCACTTAAAATCGCGGCCTGTGTTGGAAGCTGTGGTGACACTTGCTGCACACCTAAGCGATCGCGTCGTCGCCGAGTTAGATTAATCTGTAATGATGGCACTCGCTATACCAAAGACGTTGAAATTATCCGTAAATGTGCTTGCTCCAAGAAGTGTTACTAAAGCTAGGTGTAGTTATTAAAATATATAAACTATATGATACTTGAAAAGCATTTAGATAAAATCAGACTCCTTTTATATGTAATTAAAACGCAAAACTTCCCGATTTGTGTACATTCGCATAAAAATTTAGACAGGGGAAATAAGACGTCGCAAAGTAATGAGAAGATGACTTAATACCCTGGAACGGTTTAATACTGCATAATGACTAATTGAAACAACTAATCGTTTAAACTACTACAAGGGGTTCTTGCTTCCATTTTCGCTATCATGTGCTACTACTGTTGGTGTTGTAAATATATATTAAAAGAAACCCTGTGTAAACTATCTCTATTAATGTGTTTAAGTTCTATGTAATAGATAGATTTTATAGACAAAATACTGGCACTGCCGTTCCCGTACAACTTAACTGCTTGAAAACATTTAAAGTTGATTATTTCTCTCACTTTATCATGTAATTGTATACGTCAAAGTAGCTTTTTCGAATTTGGATTATGTAACTAGGTATTTGATGTATAAATGTATGTATAGGAAATCTCAAAGCTAGCTAAACATAGGTTCGTAGTTTGTGATATTAACAAGTTGCTGTCAGCACGTATGGATTAGATGATCCGTGTTTCGCATAAACTTACCTAATTTGTCTCTGACTGCTAACGAGACGGAAGTTAAACAGAAGGTACTGAAGAAATTAGTGGTTGTGTTGGGAAAAACTGAAGGAAATCTTTTATACTTTTATCTTGACTTCAGATGATATCAAATATTTAACTATTCGAACCGGTGACCCCGAAATACTGACTTAATCATCACAAAATAATATTAAAAATTAGATACACTGGAGGCAATTAATTAGCCGTCAGGAGACTATTGAGGAGATCAAGATATCTTTCCACACAATATACAACAAAACAACATACAAATTAAGCCCACCACATCCTAGCTGTACAAACTACATGTAGCTGTACCTTCTGGAATATTTTTGTTTAAAATAACCCCTATTGTATCTATTTATACAACAATGCGTATTTACCTCTTAAAATCCTAATCAATTTTAGGCATTAGGCAATCGGCTGGGCTCTCACCTTTCAAGGAAATTGGAATTTTTCACGAAGGTGTTATCAATCTTGGTGTTCAACTTTGAATTCATTTGCTTGGCGCATTGAATACACGATCCTATAAAGCTTAGCCAACATGCCGAGGCGAGGCTTATATCAATTTTAAGTTCTGTAACTAAACTGTAAGTCAACTTTAAATTCATAATGGATATTTGCTACCAACGTGTAGCTAATGATGATGATGAATCGTCTCTTACTCATTATTGCTTAGAAAAATTATAAATGTTTATGTTTTACATATACCGTTAGTATTAAAGCAGGTATTCTGATTTTCGACGCGTAAAATACAAAAAAATATACTATTACCAGTATTATGACTTTATTCTTAAATTATTATCTACGACTGTGCACGTAAGCTTAAAAAACATCTGAAGACTCCACTACTGAATCAATCAAAATCAACCCATACGTTTAGATGTGTTTTTTCTGTAAAAATGTAAATAATAAAAACTAGCCTACCAGTGGCCCGGTTGGGTCACTATTTTTTAAATGGCTCCGAGTTCAAAACGTACAAAAACAAGTAAACCTTATAGCCGCCTGTCATATTGAGTCCAGCTTTCTACTATTAAAATCATTTAATGATTCATCCACCTTATACTACCGACTACACATTGACATCAGTCCACCAAATACCGCTGGATCACCAACTATACCGCCTTTGTTCAGTTCAACATATCTTTCAAACAATAATTCCTAAAACAATTCAGAATTGATAGTCGGCTTTTTGGTGTTTATAACTCTCTGGTATTAAACTGGGCCGGAACATATAACAAACCTTGTTTCTAGTTTTCCCTTTCAAAATTCGCTTGTTTTCATCAATAGTTGAATATGAAATTCTCAACCTGTAATCATTGAATTTGAATGGATTCGATTCTACCTTGACAAATTGTTCATTACATTTCTGCTCTATATCACATTGGTTACATAGTTGTGATTTCAGGCACGCTTGTACATGGCAGTTTGTCTTTCTTTAACTTTTCAGATAACTCTTTCATTCCTCCACCTGTGAAAAAAAATAGAATTCATTCGACATATTCGTACGTTAACCGTGAGTCAGCACAGTAATAACAAGTAAAAAAAAAAACTCCATCCTAATCGGCCCGAGCAACGATGCTAAAACGACTGAAAAAGTCTCTAATGCATAGAATGTCAGCTGAATACCCTGAAGAGTCTTTCGCAAATAGAAATCCCAAACTACATAAATTGGGTCCGATATTTACCAATGACTGCGATATAATACGTAATTCGTTTAGTTAATGTCCAGCAGAAAACCTGTAATGTTAGTCACACTTTTAATAAACACACTACAATACATGTAGGAATTTGAACTCAAATGCAAAATTCTGTCTCAAATACTCGATTATTTTGTACACAATTGGTAATCGACTTCAGTATCGTCACTACCGTCGTCAGTAAAAGCTATGAATCAAGCCGGTCCCTTAACCACTTCCAAGTAAGTGAGGACTGCCAATAACTGTTTGTATTTCGTAACAACTAACCGTACCGTTATTTCAGTTATTTCATAACTTAAATACCTTGTTACACTTAGTAAGTCTCTAGTTTGGGTTTGTTTACCTTTGCTGAAATGCGGAGAAAGTTGAGAGGAGAAAGGATCAGAGTGGGCCAAATAAATATGAAAATAGTGACAATCCCTGCCACAAGATGTAAGCCGAATCTCTTCAGAGATTCCATGAGTTGAGTTTGGACTTGAACTGCTTTCCCTTCAACACTTGAAGATGGGTCGGACGTCGAAGTCTAGGGAGTCGTTTAAACAAGTAGTGGGGATACTGAAAGCATTTTACAGGGGTGATTTCAGGGTGAGAATGAGGCTTGATCAAAGGTTTATTTTTATTAGTACTTCAGTCGGTATTTTAAAGAACCAGTTTCTGAAAATGCTTGGAATTGATTTACAAAGACTAAAAATATTTCTGTGACCTCATATTTAGTAATTCTGTTTCCCAATGCCCCAAGCCGGTAGTTTTTCTAGACGAGCTTGATGAATAAATTTTCAAGTTAAATCCTGTAATAAGGAGATGAATGAAATTAAAATTTCCTAGGCTATCAAATCCCATCTAATCACATGCCCTTAAATAGCTTTTCTTTTATAGCTTACTAAATCCCCAGAAAGGATGTATTAAAGCAGTGAGAAAAAGGTATGAGTCCGCAGTACACTAGAGTTGAATAGATATGCATAAATAAGATTGATCCCAACTGAACAAAGACCTTGTGTCATTTTCTGCTTGCCAGGGTGCAACTCATTCTTCCCTAAGTCATTAGAATCCGAGACGGTAATCCGTTTACACAACTGGTCCTTTTTCAAAGTACATAATCTGTTTGCTCAATTAAGTGACTAACTGACTATGAAATCCCATAACCTGTTAATCTAACTTGGTAGGAATCAAGAGCCTGAACACATACTGTCTCTTCTATCCAATTGATTCCCAAAAACCCAACTTAAATTGCTAGATTAGCACTTTAGCCATCTGCGCTTTAGCAATAACTATAATAAGTGCTTGGAGCTCGTCAATTATTTAGCTGGCGAATGCACGCTGATATGGACAGAGCACCCTATGTGAGAAACCCATTCAAGGGATCTCTTATGAGATGATATGGGCTCATATTAATTATTGTACACATTGAGGGCCTGACTCTTAATGTTGGAATCATTGCCCGATTGTACCCTTGTGGGAATGATCTCTTAATACCTAAACAATATATGTGAGAGGAAGTGGAGGAGTTAAGATTAAGATTTATCTGCAGATAGATGCTTTGCCAGGAGTTTAGTCATTTACTTATTCTTGCATTAGCACTTGGCTTCTTGGTGAAGTCTCTCTCTCTCTCATGTTTTGATTCCGTGCCCTGGTCTCTAGATTACTCTTGAACAATATCCACAGACTGTGATCTATCTTTATATTTGCACACAGGGATGAGATTTGTGGTGTGGGTGGAGGTGGAAGATGGAAAGCACAGCTGGAACAACAGTCAACGGATCTTTATAGATCCTTATTAGAGAAAGAAGGGCAGAGACAGAGAGTGTGGGAGAATGCCACCATATTTGCGTAATAGGTGTGCTAAATGCGCTAATTGATATTTAATGAGTGATAAAGAATCAGAGAGCGTCATTTGGACTTGACTGGCTCATGATGGATCCGAATACCACAAGAGAGGAAGTCATCTTCCCCATCCCATCCCGTTCTTAGTACAATGTGGTACACCACCGCAGACAATGGATACTAAGAATAATCCATGATGGGTGGTTGTACTGTCTATTGTGTACTGCCTGAAGAGATGGTGGGGATGGAGTCCGAGGTTTTGTGAGTCATATTAGGTAATTTCGACTGTCTATAATGATGATCCTCGTCTTTTAGAGTGGCGTCGGAGCCCAAGGAATTACAAGGGAAGACAGATGTAATTGAATGTACATTATTTAACGGAGATTTGAGGGAGGATGATTTTATAAAGGGCTAAGAATGGATGAGGCATATTTTATAAATAAGCCATTCATCACCGTGTTTGGCCATTACAATTCACCCCTTTCTGTCTCTTAGTCTTTCTATGCATCCTCCTGCATCATCCTGCATTTATTATTTCCCGTTTCAGGATAATTCAATAAATATGATTTGATAGGGCATTGTCATAATAATATCGCTTACATGTTATTCCTAATTTCATTTACTACTCGTCTCCTTTCACCTGTCTGCATCCCATGTGCCCTGTGAAATAACCTAGTCGGATTCATGAATAGGCCTAGTCCTTTGTCATGGTTTTATTATTACGAACCGTTTTTATGTCATCATCCCTCCCTGAATCAACTCCCGATTGCATCCAAAGGCAAACTGATTATTATATAGTTCTATTCTCATCCTTCTCACACTAGGACATTGACACCTGAACAATTCTATTCTTAATTGACAAAATACAATTCTAAAATAAGAAGCTTTTGATTTACTCTTATTCTGAGGATTATATCCAAGAAAAATTAAATTAAAAGAAAATATTAAATTTCTTGAATAATTATGGTTGTGGAATATTCGTCAAACTCGAGAATTCTATTAGTTTACCGGAATAATTAAAAAGCAAGTTTGGGGCATATAATTCTTGCATATCAGTTCCATGAACAATCTAATAATATTTGTTTCATAGTATTGGTATTTCTAATGTGCTGGGCCACTTCAAGCTCCATGATAGGAAAAGGAAGGTATATAAGTACCAATCTCCTTTATTAATTTCCATGCAGCGATACGTGAGTAGTTTAATCCTTTAAATTCTCTCACCACCTTTCATCCTCAATTTCCCAGCATCACGGAGGCTCAATCGTACTTAAACAATACCCTAGTGTCTCCATGCGTCAGTAGTAACTTTGTCGACCGACATTTTGTTGTAATTTTGGAAGGGATTTGGGCTCGTAAAGCTTCGAAATCCTCTTTAAATTAGGCTGTGACGAGGGCAAATTGATTGAAAGATGGAAAGCAATCGGTCTATTGCCCCTACAATTTCTATCTATTTCTATCTAACACCCGGCTGTTACATGGGGTTTATGTATGCATACATCCGACCATCCATTTTTGGGACATTTTGCAAAAGTACTTAGGGATTGCACTCCCTTTACAATACATGCTATGATTATTTTTGTCGCTCTTGCTGAGTTGCTGTGTCTGTAGTATTAAATGCTTATGGCATGGAAAAATAATTGGAGCCTTTTAGTCCCATATTTACCAGCTGGGACGCTACTGAAGATGGTTGTTTCGTGGAAGAAGAGCTTTTTTTGTTGGGTCACTAAAATTAAGGGGGGAAATTTGACCAATTTAACCCCTCGTTTAGAATTTCATACGTTCGTTTGGACACAACTAAAAGAGCTCGAAAATGATATTTATGATTTTGAAGTGGAAATCTGTACTTCATTCAATTGGATTCTAAGAACGGAGACAAGTTAATATGGTCCGAGATGATTGGAATAAATAATCTTAAAGGGAATTGAAATAGCTACAGATCTTGAAAAGGCGGTGCAAGTTGCCTGGAGGGACATTAGCATAGAAATTGCATTGTGTCAAGAGGAGGAAGACAGGGAAGAGATACGGAAGCCTTGGGAATATATATTTTTTCCGTATCATAACGCAGTGCTCCTAGTGTACAACAATGCCAACTAGCAGTCCGAAGTACAATGATCTCACAGGAGATACATTGTGTTGTGTACAAATCTAATGCATCATGTATTTGTCCGGCCATCTCCAACAAAAAGGATGCAAAACCCAAAGGAAATGAGCAACTTCTGGTTTCTGTCCACTTAAGTGGAGAATAAACAAGGCTTACTGTACACAAACGGACTTTCACCACTACAAATTCACCACCACTGGCTCTCAAATGAGATAAAAATTACCCCAAGTGGTGATTGTGCTAGAAAGGCACAGAAGCGTCAGTAGTAATAACTAGCCCTATGTCTGCACCTTACTAGCAGACAGGAGGGATAGCTGGGCTATCAAATATCAATTTGCCGGCCGTTCCAGGAGTATAGAAAAATAAAAACAAAACTCAAGACAAATCCCTCATACGTCCAAAGCTTGCATTAAAGTTTAGGGAGAAATGTGCATCGTATATTTATCCTAGGCTAACCACGTGTAGAGATAATATCATTGGAATACTCTTCATAACAAATAAAACTTGTGATGGACAGAGTTTGGTAGGAAGTACGTAGAGAAAGGATTATGGACGATAGCCTTGGAGGATTAGCGAGCTAGGTATGAGAGACAAGAGATACACGAGTTTCAAGATGACACCCGGTGAAGTTAAACTTGGTGGATAGGATTTTGTGGTTTTCGAAAACTCATAAATATCATTTCAAAATGCGCTTGAGGGGTACTAAAGTGAGTCTTTGAGTTCTGAGCTGGATATTATGATGCTCTGTATGAAATTTGAATTTGAGTTTCCATAGAATGGGGCATGGGATTGGCTCATTATGTCGGATGGATGGAGAGTCTTTATGCGTGACAGATGCTGATGAGCCGGATCTTATTCGGGCAGTATCAATAAGGATGAAAATAAGGGAGACTATTGGAACTAACTGAGCAATATTTGGTTGGGAAACCCAAGACGATCTTCTTTCAAAGTGGCATCATTTTGAAAGATTGAGGTTGGAGACTGCGGATGAAATTCTGCTCAATTTTTCCTTCGTAGCTAAATATTGAGGGCAATGTCAGTTTAGGATATGGTATTTCGATACCATGAGTGGCACGGTAGGGCAAGTCAGATTGTATTGCAAGAGGCTCCCGGAGATGAAAGAGAGAGGCTTAAAGTATGTAAATGTGAGACATGATGAGGGCAAGATACTCTCTATATCAAGCTAGGTGTATGCCAACAGAATAATATCATATGCTCCAGACACCACAGCATACATGAAAAATGATGGCGAAAATGTAATTCCGTCCGGAGAAATTGAAAAGGCACTTTTCCTATGTGTTTGTAGACAAGCAAGTGACGGCTGCCTTTTTTGTTAGGAAAAAACGATGAAGCCAATTGATACACGTGAGTCTGTTTGTTGAATGAGAGGAAAGAGTTTTCTTCTTTGCATGGAGAAAGTGGGATTTATAGTCGGGGGATCCGGAGATAATATTATTATTTGGGCATGGGGTGTTCTACACAGGAAATCAAATTGGAAGAAGCCATTTTTCTATCTGACTGACCCATGGACATCAATATTCTCAAGGCACATTGATTGCGTGAGGTCCATATAATATTGGCTCGATTTGCAGTTCAAAACATCTCTGGTATCTTCACCCCATATCCATAAGTTTCAATTTATGTGATAGTCTAGAGGCACAGGGGAAGACTATGAGTAGTGAACCAGTAGAAGGCAACAGACTACTAGTTTACTCATTTCCATATTTTTCTCACATAAGATCTATTCCAAAGGAAAGGATGTTGTGGGAGTGGAATCGGATTTATTTATGGGAAAGACCTGAGTCCAAGCCACTACGACCACTTTGGGTGCAGTCACATCTGATGGAAATGTGGTGAGATGTACTGAGATGGGATGGAGGAGGAAGGAGAAGAAAGAGTTTAGTCCAGGAATGGTTGGACCTTGAGGTCGATTTCCGTGGGTGACGAAAAGACAGCCGAAATCCTTGGAGCACACGGACGGAGCCAAATGTCCTCCGAGATATAGAACTGATCTGACTGAGGAGCACGGATGGTCCTCAAAGCCTCCTATGATCAATGGCCTGCCCCATTTGGTTACTTTTGTATGGGATCCTGACTTGAATTTGCAACTATAAAATTGGTATTATTCAACAACTGTGACCACAAGAATACAACCTCACCCATCTCCTCAAGTGCATATAAAGAGCACATTTTCACGCAATCTTGGGCAACACTCTCAGCCCTCAACCATCTTTAATGGAACCCTTTGGCTTCATCATCTCCCTACTCCTCCCTCCCTGTGATTGAATCCTTTGGCCACAACCAGTTCTACAAACCAAAGTCAAACACATATACATATAATACATGTCCCAATGCTCAAATATATAAGACCAAAAGTCCCTCATGAAACTACATCCGATTTATCTAAACACTTTCTTCCTTCAGGCCGCAAAAAGTGCTTTCAGTCCCAAGCGTATCAGCCATCCATATCCATCCCCCGTCTGGAAATCCTATTTTCCGCATCTTTAAAAGTTCATCAAGAGACAGACTATGGATGATAATTTCCTTTCACTTGCCCTCACATTACCATCCCATCTTCCAACATTACTAAATCCTTAAACTATACTCATGTCAAGGATAGAAAAAAAGCTCTGCATTTCTTAAGCAAGAACCCCTTTTCTCAACTTTCTTGTCTTGTTCATATTGTACGCACAGAATGCAGACAACTTCCTTATCAAACTTAGTATGAAAAAAACTATCCACTCTCCATCCATCTCCTGTACTCATCTCAACGATCCCGAATACAAATCCAAGGAAATCTAGAAACTACCATGTAATCATCAACTGATCCAATCCATCTAAGATTTCTAAGAAACAAGAAAAGTAATAGGATGGCAATCTATTTTAAATCTACTCACGCTCCAATAGTCTTCTCGTCTAGGAAAATGAAACTTCTTAATACATTTCCTTCAACAATTATTTTCCGTCTCATCTCTTTCCGTCTCATCCAAGCAAATATCCCTTCCGTCTTTTAGGAGAGAAGGAGAACTTTGCAAAGCCTCCAATCTCAGCGAGGTCCTGTTTGATTACTCGCACAGAAAAAGTTGACAGGGGGTCTCTTTTGCATCGATATATTTCCAGTTATGCACCAGCAAAAAATCACCACGGAATGGATGTCAAATGAAGTGAGAGGAGGAAATGAAGAAAAAAAAGCGTAGGAAAACTTTTCCTGGCGGTGGTAACAAATAATTTTCAAAATCTAGAATATGCTGTGTGCTATGAAAGGTGAGGAGGTTGAGTGCAAGACTCGGAGCCTTGTAATAAAAAAACGTAGCCTCGTCATCAAATTTAGTGGCATAAATTAGAAAAATCCCCGGGTACTTTTTCTAATTACCAAAAGAAACCTCAACTGACTTTGGGGCTTAAGCCTTGTTAATGGTCTCCGGGAGCTGGAATATTAAAAAAATTCTTCATGTAAACTTGCATTAAAAGGGGATTTTATTCCCCGAACAACGGAGTCGGTCCGGTCCCTTTTTTCTGTCTCTGCTTTTATTTCACTGAGCTGAGTAAAGCTCAGCTTCTGTTGCACCAATTATAAATTATAAACCTTTGGAATTCTCAATGGGCACGGGTATTTTTTTTCATGTAGAAAAGTACTATTTTTTCCCCTTTATTATAATTCATCTGATTGATATTAAATAATTGGGATGAAAGTAAAATGTACTATATGATACAGTTGAAACTATCTAATATAGTAGACGACGGATTAACTTGATTTGCAATCAAGATAATCCGTCAAATGGTCTGGATTGGACTTCAGTTCATTAAGTGTAAAGAAAAATATGAGAGGATAATATTATTATAAGGTTTTAAAAATCCCTAATTGCAGATTGCTTGAAATCGCTTAAATGCCCTTCCTAATATTTTGCAATGTAACAGATATCGATGGGGTAAAATTGTCAGATTATGAAATGAAAACTAGAAATATTTCTTGATTTGGGAATGCCAACGAAATCGAGGGTCAATACTTAATTTAGCAGCAACGTAAAATGTTCTGGAATTTTCATATCATTTACTCTAAACACGAATTATTTTACCAAATAGTGAAGTTTTAAATGACAAATTGTATGTCAAAACAAATAAATAAATAAATAACTGGCAAATATTTTAATTACCCGATTCAGCTAACTATCTGTACTTAATTTTTGTAGGAGGAAATCTAGCGAAATCAGACTGTTCCAGTAATCGTCCAAACGGTTTAAATAAATTTTATTGCTTTAGTCAACTCTGTTGCTGATTAGCAAACATTCAGTGATTGGATCGACTAATCTGATTGAACCCAAATCTAAACTATAGTCTTGCCCTAAGCTCATCCCAAAGTTGTTCATTTACAAGGCGTTTTTGAAGACAAAATTTCTAGGATGATTTTTGCGAATAAAACTGGGAATATTTCAAATTCGGACTTTTCTTCGTATACTGTAAATTTCTTTGGTATTCCTGAATTTTTGAAACTTAGTTTCTCATAACCTAGCTAGTGGTTTTTTAATTTAATGGCTGAAAGATATTAGAAGTAGGGATCAAATTTAGCTGCACCTACATATAAGCTCATTCATATAAATGAAATTTGTCCCCGAAAAAAAAGTAATTACATTGAAATGCGTAAATGAAAGTGAAATGTAGATTGAATGGCAAATGGTGCAAGTGAATATGGAAATGTGTGTATTTTAACACACTGATACTAATAAGTATGCATATTTGACAGGGTATTTCCGAAAAGTCATTATAGTGCATGGATTTTTCTCCGAAATGTAGTGAGCCTATTGATGAAATATATCTTTGAGAATGAGAAAAAAGGGAGCAGACGGGCTGTGTATTGAAAGTTATGTAATAAGTAAGATGATGAGTGGAAGGTAGTGAAAAGGGGAGCGGATTTTTCATTTCATTTTAATAGGAAAGAGTTGAAGAAGTAAGAAAAGTATGGAAATGAAAAAATGAGCTCCAATATGTCACGTTATGGATGAGATTCCAAACGGTAAAAATTAGTTTTCAAATGGGACCAAATTAGAAAAAATTATAGGAAAAGTTTCCTTAGTCTCAAATATCAGTCCCGTCCTTCTCCATGTGTTGTCATTTGCAAGCGGCTCTCGTAACAATCACTAAACTTATGTCTTCCACCATCCCACACCCCTCTATTCTTTCAAGCATTTTTAAATGAACACAAGTTGGACATATTCTCAACCCTCTATAGCCTATAAGATAATATGCATTTTTCTTCCCCTTAATCCAAAAAAAACTTTTTAAATGAGTGGAAAAGCGTGAATTTTGCATCCTGCTTCAGATAACGTTCAAAGCCAGGCTCTCCACTATACGATTATAATGAATCGTCTGTGACTCTATCCTCGAGTCTCTCTTGACTTGGTCACAGTTGCTGCTCTACTGTGGCTATTCACAGATTCCTGCCGCAGTTACTATATCATCCTACCTACTACTAGTCACTTGCCTAATAGTAGTTAGAAAGTCAGGAACCATTGACTTGGCTTCTTACACAGCGATATACTCAGCTCGGACGGTTTATTTGAAAAGGACGGGCAGAATTATTGACGTGGATAAGGCTAAGACCCGACCCGCATTGACAGCACTGTGTGGAATGACCCACGAGGAAAGTTTCAATTCGGTGCAATGAATAACCATCATAAGGCTCGTTCTATGGCAGAGAGACAAAGGAAATAAGTATGTGTGTTACGGGCGCTTCGATTCGCCAATTTTGTAGATTCCGTAGCCCTTTTCAAGAACTAAATGTTAGATGACTAATCA
>JAQFYM010001433.1:0-33878 GCA_034694785.1 Agrenia bidenticulata | reverse complement strand
ATTTATATAAAAATTTTCTTTGTATTAGAATATATTCGAATATTCGAATATCTAGATAGATAATTATTCGATATTCGTTATTCGTTATTTTTCGTAAAATTCCGAACCCTAATTCAGATCCATAATTCAAAAGACCCAAATTATTTTTATTTAAAATGGGGTACGAGTCAAAAAAGACAGACTCCAGGGTTCAAAAAGGGAGTAAATTATTAAATTGCGGATATCTTAAAAAAGCAATCAATCCGGCAAGCTTTTTCGCGTCTATAAAATGGCCATTAAATATAAAATGGCATAAAAAATTAAGGCCCTAAAAGAATATCCTATTAGGGTATTCCGTAAGTTTTGTCGTTTTGTGTTTTTATAAATACGAGTATAATATTAAATCAAAATTAAAATGGATGCAACAAAAGAAAAATAATAAAAAACATACCCTACGCACTAAAAAGTACATCTCGAGCTTTCTACGGTGTTCGTTTATTAAAAATGATTATAAAGATGATAATTCTTCAAATTTTGATTTAATTAATGATCGATAAGATACTCGCCTTTGATTTCCACTAGTTTTCCCATCTTCTTTGCAAGTCATCAATGCCTTTTTGAAAAAAAATCGGGTTTAGATGCGAAAAATGTATCCAAATAAACCTTGAGGCCATCATTATTACAAAATTATTACCTTATAGGAACTGTCGCATACTTCTAAATAAAAAATAATCCGAGTAGCATAAATCAGGTGATAAGGGTAGGTTCGGTACAACTTGCCAGTTCTATTAATCCAGTTTATTTTTTGTGTCTCTAGCCACACGTGGCCGTGCATTTTCATCCGAAATGCTATTCAGCTATGTATCATACTCAGGTCTTTGTTACATTAAAGCCTGGTGAAGCATTTTGAGGCTTTTAACATATGCTTCCCCCGTTATGGTCTTGTTCTGAGGCAAAAGCTTATAAAAAATTATACCAAATCTATCCCACCAGGTATATAATAATGCTTTTTTAGGGTGCAGTACACCTCTAGCCTAGCGTTTCCGAATCTTTTTTACTGTCGACCTAAAAAAATTGAAAAAAATATTGCGCGACCCATTTTTTTTTGTTTTTTTATAGTATTTTAAAAGCATGAAATTGTCTACAAAAAAGTTTATTATATTTATATTATAGATTTATGAATATTGTGGTTCCCATATTATTTTTTCTTTGTTGCAAATTTGTAAGATGTAATAAAAGGCTATTGCTACCGTAAGTACGGGTTTTAGAGTATGCTGTCGGGGCAGTAGATTGTTAAAACCTAAAAGTATTTTGCCTTTATATGCTTAATCAAGGGGATTTATCGGGAGGTCAAAAAGAATTCTACTATTGCTTTATTTATTCCACATTTATTTTTATGTTGATTGAAGGTATAGGTTAAAAAGGGTTTAAAAGTAATTAAAAAAACCTTTAGAAATGCATAAGAAATACGTCATATAGCTGCATGATGGTTTTTATTGACGTGTAATAAATAGGCTTTGGTTATTGCTTCATTTTTTGTAATTGTTGCACCAGGGGGGCATTTATAATTTAACATGATTATGTTTTAAAGCAAAAATTTCGGTAATTCTTGCGTATTTGTGCCTTCTAAGTTGTCTTTTATGATATCTATGTAGGAATATAATATAATTTTTTATTGTGCTGAACCATAAAGTTTTATTTACTCTTCTCACAACAATATTTATGTTTGTAAATCTAGTATTAACTGAACATGTTGCAAAACCAAACCAAATTGCTTTTTATTTCTTTTTTTGGTTTCTAATTTGCCTAGCGGACTATTAATTTGTATTATATATAAAGTGACGACACCCTATATGCCTTTTTGTTTTTAATGATGAACAGCCTTCTATACTTGATATTTCGTATGTTATGACTTATTTTTTCCTCCGGTTGTACATAATCTCAAGCAAAATAATCAAGAATGTAATACATATAACGTGAAATCTGTCTATACATTGTTTTCGTAATGTTTTTTTTTACATAGTATATTTTTCTAGCTGTAAATAAAAATGATAAATCTGTTTATACAAATTTGAAGCAAACTATTGCCTCTACATTTCATTTGTCTGGTAACAAAAATGTCATTTTCATATATTTTTTTCGTTTTGTTCTGCTAACAAAAATGTCATTTTTTACAATTTTTTATTTTTTTGACATTTTATATCATACCTAAAGCGCAAAAAATGTCACATCTCTTGCTAAATTTCATCTTTTCTGTGTTTGATTTTAATTTATGCGCAAGTGTAGTTATTTTCTTCCATACATGACTTCGTATGATTTTGCACAAGTTTGCTTTTACCTTAAAAGTTGCAACATCAGCGTAGAAATAACGACGTATGTATTTACAATAGAATAGTTTGATAATTACTCAATGTAAAATTTTTCTATGTAGAAATACTGTTTTAATAAAGCGCAACTGTTGCTGACATGTAGTTATTCGTTTTTTTTGTTTTGTATATTTTTACATATAATCAGGGTTTTTAGAACTTTTATTTATAATATCCGATTATAAAATACTACAATCTCAATAAAATATAAAAATAAAACAATATAGTGTTTTAAAGTTATGCAGTTTTTGCTATTTATGTTATAAAATTTTAATCATTTAGAAAACGACAAATTTGCAACAATTTAAAAAGCCTTCTACAAATATTTAACAGTAATAAATGATATTCGCTTAAATAAATATATTTTTCATAAAAAACACTTTGTTTTTCTAAATTTTAGGATATATGTGTATGTAAAAATTCCAAAACTATAATAACAACATAAATATAATACAAATATGAACCTATATAAACATTAATTACAATAAAAATAATATGTTTGACCATTAAAAGACAAAATTATATAGAATTTAGTATGGTAAAAGTTTACAAAAGTAAATAAGCATTTAAATAAGTAGCTTGGAATAAATGCATAAAAAACAGATACACACTAAAACTACAAAAAAATTCTTATAAAAAAACAAAAATATATTTTGTAAAAATCAATTTAAAAATATAAAAACATAAAAAATACGTAAACTTAAATTGAGAACCGCTTTTGCGTGTTTATAGTTCACGGTTATTATCATATAAATAATAAACGTACATGCTAAAGTCTTTTTATATGCAAACGAAGAAACTCTACAGTGGTTTTTTTTACCGTTGTGTATTGTACAAATTTCTACATTTTAATGCGCAATAAAAAAATACAACAACATTTTTACCATAAAATCAGTGCAAAAATTTGTGTTCCTATTGCTATTCTATATATTTATTTAAGTAATAGTAATTGAAATACCCATTTATAGCAACTTTAAAAAAGAAAAACAGTAGAAAATAAGTCACCTATGTAAATTTTTACTTTTATTTTTATTGCTGCCTTTTGGTCGATTCCTATTGTACAAATTCCCGTAAAAACATTTTTGAATTGTAAAATATCTTCTATTTAAAGCACTCAAAATAAATGTGTTACAAACTTTTTTCACGCTCATAGAACACATTAAGCTTGCTGATTCATAGTTTAAAGTAATGCAATTATAGTATTTGTTTGTTGCTATATTCTTAAATTAAGTAATTACATTACTCTGATAAGGTTGCTTTATTCTACAGATATACAATGTTTACAACCAGAAATAGCATTTTTACTGGGTTGAGTTGCGTATCAAACGGCTTTTGTTGTAGCCTAACAAAAACCACCATCATATATCAAAAATTTAATTTTGTGTTTTCTTAGAAATTAAGATATTTTATGTGCAAATTTTAATTAAATGTAAAACCGCATTAATCGTTTTTTTTTCCTTTTTGTTATACAGATATTACAAGAAAAGTTGATTTTTTCAATTCGTAATATAAACATTAGTGACAAATTTGTAAAAAAAAGAAATTGATATATCATATAAACAAAAATATTTTTCAAAGTGCATTTTTACCATATCTTTTAAGCTTAGTACAATTTTATTCAGCTTTTGAACCTTTAATAATATAATAGAGATATTTTAGCATATTTTCTACAACGCAACCTTGTTTTGACAATATTACTTTGCATATTATACACAATGTAGTTCATATGGCCCAAAATAGATAACAAATTGTTTTAAAACCTAGGACTGCAAATTTGTCAGTCAGGGCCGTAGCCAGGATTACATAAATATGGCTGCTGAAATGTTTAATTCGGCTATACACAAAAATACTTAATCAAATAAAAATATTTTTTATTGGTAAAAAATTTAAATTAAATTTTTTTCTACCAGTCTATATTTACTTAAGAAAGCACATCCCCCCTGACTTTTTAACCCCTTAAATTTAGGGTACGTAAAAAAATAGGTAAGCAGCTGCAGCACAAAAAGCCTTTGGCTACCCCTGTTGTCAGTGATTTTTTTGCGCTGTACTTTTTTATGCTGTTATTATATACGTCAACCCAAAAAAAGATCTTGCGTTGCAAGAAAAATTTCTAAAAAAGTTTTTTTTTTTATGCATCAAATAATACTTTAGAGACTATTTTCATTTAAGAAAAATTATCGGCAATAAAAAATGCTTTTTTAGAATATAAAAATAAAAATTACAGTTAAAAAGTTTCAAAAAAACAATTTGAATTACTATATAGTGTATTTGCTGGCAAATGTGTACTGTATGTTTTTTGTTACGGCTTTTATTACAGAAAAAATAAGGTGAATTTAGAACCTTATACATTAATGTGTTTTTTGGCTGCATATATTATTATTTTGTGACATAAGCACACATTACAACAACTTCTATGTGTTTTCTTGTTTTTTATATACATAATATTAGTCACACAACACATAGAAATATTTACAATCCTTTACTGAAAACCGCGAATTATAAACTCAAATTCGGTGACTTATTAGGCTCGGCAATGTAATGGCTGCAATTTGCGTATCATACTGTACAAACACATAATTCGCAAGCAATATTGTCCGAAAAAATATATATATGCTCTTTCAATTTATATCCTTACAGACACTAAAACCTAAACGATGCATGCATTGCAGTACGCGTATTGTTGTTGTATGTCGCAATATTTACGCTGTTATCTGAGCAAACACACCGACTTATAATTATTCATATAACTTGTTTGCACCAACGTTACTTTTCTTGCATATTGCTTGCATTAAAAACCCCGAAAAATACCATCGCTATAATGAAATGTATGTACGAGTATGTGATTACAAATTCAGGGTTAAAAGTACATAATAAGCGGCAGAAAACAAAAATAGTACTGTAAAATCCCGAAAGAAAGGCTTTTTTTGGACGGGAAAAAAGTATATTTTTTAAATCATCATGCAAAAATATTGTAGTGGATGCAAGAAAAAAAAGGTCTTACTTTCGGGATTTTACGGTAATTTGTTTTTTTTATATAACAGTAAAGAGCTTAGCGCGTTAGACGCAAGCAAACTGCGCAAAGCTTGTTTTTAGTAGACAAGTAAATCAAAAATATACAAACAAAATAAAGTACATGTTTTTTGTGTGTACAGCGCACGATGTTTTTTGTTTAAAAGTAATTAAATTTGTTTTTTTTTGTCATTTGTAACAAAAATTTACAATACGATACAACGACAAAAAATGCAATTGTTGCAAATGTAGAGTTAAAAAACTCGATTTCTGATGTTTTTTTTCTTTTATACAGTTCTATTTTTTCTACCCTCTTTGTGAATTTTTTTTTTCGCTTCAATATTTTTAGACTGCAAATAATTTTTCAAATTTTTACCGTGAGAGGTAGCAGACGTGACTGATATGCAACAAAGATGGCAACCGAAAGATTTTGACTTTGTTTTTGTGATGTACTTTGATACACTGTTCTAGTTTAAAAATAAAAAATTTATAAATCCTGTATAAAAAAAAATTAAAAGACGCATTTTTTTCGCCTAAATTAGTCGATAAAATACAAGTATTTACGAAAATTATGTAAAAAAATACTTCGCGACCAAAAAAAAAACACTTGCGACCTAAAAAAGGGTCGCGACATATAGTTTGAGAGACGCTGATCTAGCCTGTGCAAAAGGCTGCTTGTATTCATGCACCCAATATAATTTTTGTTCTGCGTTATTGTATAAAATATATTTTCCGCCACTGGTGAAAAGTGGGATAAGTATCCGAGTATAAAAATACTCGATACTCGGAATAATTCGAGCGTGTTTTTATACCTATACTTGCTCATACTTAACCGAGTAATTAATTACATTTACAGATACGCACAAACAAAATTTCCTATACAAAAAAGTTTAAAAAGGTATATATATACATATACATGTTTTTTATAATTGCAAAACATCTATAGTGGTATATAAATTAAAAATTTTTCATACAATATAGCTAGAATTATCAGTTCCAGCGTTATTTATCATTTTTTTACATTTCTAAACTGCAAATTTTTGCTTTAAAATGTATTTTCGTGACTTATGGTATTTTTACTTTAAATTTGTACTTATAAGGAATAAACACGCTAAAGAAAAATCCCAAAATTTAGTTCTTTATGTTACATATATTTTGCGAAAGTGAAAGCCAGGTCCGGCGGAGCAGTTGGGTAAACTTATGTTTATTTATATCAATCTTCAAGTGATATGTTTAAGCGACATTTGAATATTAAAAAAAATGTTGTCTAATATAAAATATTCTTGGGCATTTGTTCCCCAATTGGATATAATATTATTGAACACCCTTTAAACTAAAAATATACTTCCAACATCCTGATTGTAGAAGTAAAATCGCTTGGGCGTGGATTTCTGTAAAATTAGCCATAACACTGCCCATATTAGTCTGTTTAATATGTTTTATGCAAATTGGTGTTAGAAGCTATATACACGCGTAGAACCTTACATTCCATAGTAAAAACTTCGGCAAAAAAATTATACTTAATACTAAAAAGTGCAATATTAAAAGGTTTTGTGGTATAAGGAACTCGAAAAAGATTTGGTACTTAGTTTATCTAAAAACTAGGGTTAGGTAACTTACAGTAACTAGCCAAAACATACTGTAAAATACAGTAAGTTGCAAAAATACGGTAACTTACAGTGACGTTGTAGATTTCACTATGTTTTTTTGTTTTGTATTTTTACTTTTTTGAAATTTTCTAAAAACACCGACTTTGTAATACAATCATAAAAAATACACCATATTTATTTTGTAAGTGCAACTTTTTTGTATAAAAAGACATTTCTTGTTTTTTGCATCACATATATACAGTGGTCGGAGTTGATTTTTTCCACCAGGGCTAAAAAAATTTTGAACTTTTTTGCAGGGGGGGTGGCTATGAACCTTTTCTATTACTGAAAAAATTTTCTAATTTTTAGTCAAGGCACTTTATTTTTAAAGGGGTGGGGGTTAAGCCAGACCTTTCCTAGACTTCTTAATTTTTGACCACTGCATATATATATACTTTAAAAGCATTGTAGTTTCATACAAAAAAAAACAGATACATAAAAGAGGTTCAGTTCGATGTGCATTATTTTGGTTTTTACACCGAACGAGCAGACGTTTTTAACATATTATTAAATTTATATCCCCAAATAATACATACTAAATAAAAACACAAAGCCTTTAATATGACGCCTTATATACATTCGTACTAAATCTATATACAGAATATTACATAAAAGATTATGTTTAGTATTTGAACCCCAAACAAAAAAAAAGGCTTTTTTTTTACGTGTCATTGTAAAACAGCTTTTTTTTAATTTTTTTATAACCGGAAAAAATAAAAAAAAAATTTTTTAACAGGATAAAAAAAAATTTCGACAAGAAAAATGAAACAATTTTTTATAGTGCTATTTTTACCAAAAATGTCATAAGAAAAATGCTTATAAATCACAAAAACTTACTCATGTTTTTTGTGATATTTTTATTATTGTTTTAGAGTAACCAAAAAATGGAATAAATGTTAGGTGTAGTTTTCGACATCTGTTACTGAAGAACGGCATGTTTTTGTATTTTTGGCTGGTTTAGTTCGTTTTTACAAACGCAGACATTAGAAACAAAAACCAAAAAACAAGGTAAAATGACTTATGAATTAGTTTCGTGGCATAGGTGTAATACATGCTACACCAACGTTTTAGTAAGTCGATGTAAGTTAAACTACCTGTAAGTTACACTTACTGCAAGTTTAGAGATACTGAAAGTTACCGTCACTGAAAGTTACAGTAACTTGCAACTTGGAAAACCTTTGTAAACTAAAAACTCGGTTCACGTAATTTTACTTAAAAGAGGATAAATACTCACCCTAGTGACAAGCCTAGAAAGAATATAACCTTGTTCTTCGAGAAGAACATGATCCACGAAAAAATTCGCGCAATCCTGGTTTTATCAAAAAATATGTGTAACCCATTTTACTAATTTTGAAATCATTCGTAAATCTATTAGTTTTCTAAAAACACTAGTGGGTAGTGAGCATATTTGCAACCAATAAAAAATAGTAAGACTTAAATCTTTATCATGGCCACGAATAGGCGATTCGGAACATGTAATTAATTTTTACCACTTTGCAGAACTTCCTTTATAGCAAAATTTTTTAGTTCAAAACTCAACTTTTTTTTTAAATAGTTATGTTAGATTTTGAATCACTACCGTATTCATACTGCATATTTTTTAAGGGATCATTTTTTATTGGAGCCTCCGTGCCATTGATAAAACATCACATTTCTTTTATGATCATCAGTATATTCAGGTCAACAACCCATGGTCGTAATAATGTTTCTTCATATAGATTTTTGTGATGATAATGAATATGATCCAAAAATTTGAATGAAGCTTATGTTTCGTTTAAAGTTAATTTTAAATGATAATTACACTGTTTTTTACATAATTAAAACATTCCATCATTCTGTTTTGTTTATTGTTTTTCTCTTTCATATACTTTGATTGATTTAAATACACCCTATTTCTAAGAATAAAAAATGGCACTACTTACGGAATTACCTAATACTTGTGCCTGCAATTCCAAAAATGTAAAGTGGCTGAGATGATATGCTTATAAAAAACACGTATATCGGACTAAGGCCAGATATCATTTGCAAAATTGCTTTATTATATACAATAAATGTGACAGGTAATAAAAATAAAGTAAAATACCCCTTAGCGGGCAAAAAGAAATCTTAAACCTGGCATCCATGAACAATATAAAATACATAGATACACATAAAAAAAGCAAAAATTAGTAAAAAATAGAATGCTTTACAAATCGATCCTGGCTTCAAGTCAATATGATAAATGAAGAAAAAAGAAGGATTAGTTGGTTAGTTTATCTATAGAAAAGGAGTTGGTAAGAAAGATTTTGGAATATAAGAGAGAGGGGATTAGAAAGAAGATTTAAAATATTGGAAGAATTACCCAAATGTGTAGAGCATAAAATCCATAAAAGATAAGATAACTAAGTATAGAGGAGATATGAAAGCAGAATGGATTACAGATCCATGGAAGATACTACACAAAAAAACAATTTCTTGGTTACAAACGAAACACGCAGCTACCATTAGAGATTCAATAGGAGATTATAAGAAGAAAATGGAATATACTTTCTATCTTTCTATTTAATAAAATAGCGATGAAAATAGAAGAAAAAATGTTGTCAGTGGAACGAAAAATCTAAAAAACTAGATAAAAATACAGTGAAAGCGTAAACTAAGGCTAACACCAGAGCAAAAGAAAGCAAAACAAGGATTGATAGCAGAATTTTGGTAAAGACGTTCAGAATGTATACCCGCCACAAAATTCCAAGGTTTTTTAATAAATGGAAATATATAGAAGGATAACAAAAAAGAGGCAGGAAAGAAAAACGAGAAGAAATTAAAAAAAACAGTAAGAAAATAACAGATAAGCAGGAAAAAGGAGAAGATAACAGGGGTACGCACATTGACGCCCAAAAAGGTAAGATAAATAGTGTGATGCGGATGGCAAAAAGGAACTAGAAACTGCTTTGACATAGCTAAAAAGGATTTTTTTACATAGACATCTAATTATTACTCTGCAAAATTTTCAAAAAAGATATAGGGAAGTTGACGATGTCTGTATTATGGATAAGGAATATACTAAAATTAAATGTGCTATTGAAACAGAAAATAATGCGATGGTTGTGATGGACGGCTAATGGTAAAAAGAGAGCTATGAAAAAAAGGTTGCTGCTATGAGAGATGATTTACATATGAGAAATTTTTAAGACCAAGTGTTTTAAAGTGGCGATACCTTGTAAGAATTATCAGACAAGTCACATAAAAAATTACGCATCTGTATGAATCTGGTAAAGATAAATGATATCGTTATATGCAAAAGGCAAATATACCACGAGGGAAGACTATTATGAGGCATTTATAGCAAAACACATTTTAGTTCTTATTATAAAGATGCATATTTTCAAATTAACTTAGAGGAAAATGCGATTAATTGCACAGCGGTTAAAATTAAGCGAAGTATATGAAAGTAGAAAAGAATGAGCATGGGGTTTACTAATGCACCCGCGGTGTTGCAAAATATAACGACTGAGGAAGTCGTAGATTTGATTAATAAATGAATTGAAATTTACTACGATTATTTAGTAACATATTCAGATAAAAATAAGCAACATGATGCAATAATAATACAGGCAATGGAGATTCAAACATATTGTAGATTTTTACTTATCAAAGAAAAACTGCAGATTTTAAAGAAACAAGTCAAGTTATTAGGCATAAATGGCATTGGATTAGCCACCTGGATTGATGATGAAAGTAAAGAGTAGAAGATAGCGTTTAAAATTCTAAAAACGAAAAAAGAGTGGCTTAAAATTGTTAGAACTATTAACTTCTATACAAGGTATGTAGACAATTTATTTCTCCACACAATGTTGTTGTATGATTTGATCAAAGAGAAAAGTATTATGACGAAACAAGAGAAAACAAAAAACAGAATGTTTCTATAGAATACAAGATGAAATAAATAAGAACACAATAAGATATCACCCGGATAATGAAAAAATGTTATACCTAAAAACAGACGCGAGTGACACTGGTCGGGGGTATATATTGTACCAATGGTAAAACGATATACAAAAAAGAATTATAACATCGGGAGCGAATAAGTTAATTTGAAGTGAAAAAGATTACGGCATAACTGAAAAGACAAGTTAAGAAGTAAAATATGATGTAAGAAAAGCAAGCCGCATATTAAGGGAAAACTTTTTTACGGTTGTATCTGATCATATGGGGTTTGAATGGGATAGTGAAAAGACAGACTTTGTAAACGAAAGAATATTAAGATGGATAAATGCTGTACAAAACTATAACTTAACAATAAACTACAAACCAGATACAGAGATGGCTATATCTATTTCACTATCGAATCTATATATATATGAAACAACGGAAGAAATAGAAGCCATACTTAATAAACAAACTGGGCCATTTTAAAAGAGCTTATAAGGCTGTGGGGCATTTTTTCGTGACATTATCACCGCAATATTGCAAAAAAAAAACATAACCTATATGGCAAACCAGATAAAGCACATAGATGCGGAACTTAAAAGATGTGAAACATGTGTGAGGAATGCAGATAAAAGTATAGGGGTAAAAAAATATATTGAGAAAAGCCGACGGTGCGAGATTATTGGGTTAGATTTATTGGAGGTAGACTGTGAATACTACTTTATTGGAACTGATTGTTTTTTAAGAAGGCATGGAGCAGTGGCATACCTAGGGGGGGGCCCCCTAGAAAAAAAGAGTTGCGCCTGAATTAAAGAGGGAGTCTCTTTTTACGCAGAGATTTTTGTAAAAAAAAATCTGAAATAAAAAAAATAAAAAAATAGAAATTTTCCAAAAAAAATAATAAAGATTTTTCACGTCATAAATCGTGTTTTTAACCTTTATTTTTTAAAAAAACACTGACTAGCCCTGGGCTGAAAAAAAATCCTGGGTACGCCACTGGCATGGGGTGCATGGCTGTAACACAAAACATCTAATATTTTTGTTTAGATTGCAGTAAAATGTTTTGGATAAAATGGTATGGCCAAATAAAATAGCTACGGATATTGGTCGTAAAATAAATCACAGATATTTATGAACATGTGTGCATATAACAAGACAAGTCATCATAAAGCATGTCTTATACATCACCAGAGCGCAAGTAGGGTAAAGCGATTTAATGAACCTTGACGAACATGTATAGAAAGGGTTAAATGAAAAATATGACACTAGGAAACCAAAAAAGATTGAAGAATTGATAAAAGCGTATAACGAGGCATATCGTAGTTTAATACTGATGTCACCTAATGCAGTACTTTTTTTTGGGAGTCTACTAACCAGTTGAGAGAAATTCAGCAACTGGATGTTATGGCTAACGGTTTACATTAGAGATAAAAGAGATTCCTTTACGGTTGGGGAAAGGATAGATATATGGGAAGCGTCACAACAAAAAATAATTTATATTTTGGAATGAACAGGCACAGTGCTAAGAAGTACTAGATAATGATGCATACATTGTTTTGGTAAATAGAAAGTTACTAGATAATATAGGGATCTAAAATCCTTGAAGATTGTAGTACACAAGCTTTGAAGTATGACGTAAGAGGTGTTTAATTTTATATAAAAATACCCCTTAGCGGGCAAAAAACAAAATCTTACACTAGAAAAAGTAGAGTTTAATTTATTGATACTTCAATTTATTATAAAAATCAAGTTAATGCCGTACTTTTTCTCGCGATATTTATTAATGCCCCTGTTTCTATATAAAAGAGTAGAGATGCATTGAAATAGGCCAAAAGACAAAATGGTGGGAATATCGGAATAAACTTACAAAAATATGTGAATTATACAAATGAAAGGGTTGGAAGAAACTTTACTTACACATCAGGCAAGAAAAAAGGGGAATCATGGGATTGTGATCTCTATAAGAGAAATAAAAAATTTACTTCTCTCTTTATTTAACAACAAAGAAAAGGATGTTTGGATGGCACAATAAAAACTTGCATAAAACATCAATATCATAAAAATTATTCTTTTATAAAGTTTTAAAAAAAATAGTAATATTGTTTTCTTGTAAGCATAAACAAAACAACTTAAATCAATACTTAATCATCTTTATTTACTTTGACACTTAGTATTAATAGTGGCATCGTACATGGTATGCTTATTTCCTACTATAGATATAAAAGAATACTCCACTTGAAATAAGCATTGTCTTCGTATTATTATGAAAAGTATTTTTAATATTACAAAATCATATTAGACGCCAGTCCAAACATCCTGTTTTTTGTTGTTAAATGTTAAGAAATGGTATTTTGTTTATTTATCTTGAAAAGATCACACCCCTTTGATTCCCTTTTTTTCTTGCATAATGTGTAAGTGCAGTTACTCCCAACCGTTTTAATTCGTATCATTTTTATATTATTGTAAGTTTAGGCTGATATGCCCACTTTTTTGCCTAGCGGCCTATTTCTCTGCATCTCTACTCTTACATTCAGGGTGTCCGTAATTAAATGGAACAGTGAAAATTTCGATATAATTTCTCCCTTAATTTGTGAGAATTACAATTAAAGAATTCAATAGTGGCTTAAAATATTATCCGATTCAGATTGACTAAAACACCCAACTATACAACCCCTTTTTTTCCAGTCATTCCAAGACTAGTTTGTTTTTTATATGGCTAATTTACACATATAGGCTATATTACGTCAATCGTCGAGATGAAGCATATCTCGTCGATACCTAAATAGTAATTGGTGTCTCAACTCGTCGGTCGGTGAGTTACATTTTTTTAAGGCATAATGGTATTAAAATTGCTTAAGGGTGTCAAATCGTCAACCGACGAGTTCGTTTTTCTTTCATATGTGGTCACGATGTCTCGGGTGTCATCGTGTCAACCAACGAAATGAAGCCTGTATGTTTATATTATTAAAATAAAAAACACGAGTTGGTTCTGGTATGCCTGGAAAAAAGGGGTTGACTAGTTAAGTGTTTGTGCCAATCTGAATCGGATAATATTCAAAGCCAATATTGATTTCTTTAGTTGGTATTCTCCCATCTTAAGGGGTAGAAATGTAATCGAAATTTATACTGTTCTATTTAATTACGGACACCCTGTATAGAAACAGGGGCATTAATAAATATACGCAAAAAAAAGTGAGGCATTAACTTATTTTTTAACAAAAAGTGGGGCATTAACTTGATTTTTAACAAAGAGAGGGGCATTGATAAATCTAACCCTAAAAAATTTTTTACAATATATAAGTGTAAATTGTAGATGTAAATATTAAAGCGTCGTTCCTGTAGTTCCGATCACCCAAACATGTTATAGTACAACTAGGATTTATATATAAAATACAAATAAATTGTATTTATTATGCAAAAATTAAGGAAAAAATCATTAAGATAAATTAGAATATAATAAACTTCACAATTATTTTAAATAATAAAAATGACATTTTTAAATTTAAAGTCAATGCCAACTTCAGGCTAATAATGTTTACTATATTTTTAAAAAACTATATTATTATCCGTAGATAAATAACAGTTCAAAATGAGCATTATTGAATTAGAAATCGAAAAACACATATTTTCACGGTCTTAGTTTTCATTTTATCCTATTAATGCAGTTTTTTCAAACCATAGCAAAGGGAAATGGTTATGTGTTATGTTCTCGTAAAAGCTGTATTGCGGTTGTAAGTGTCGACATGTCAAATAAACATTCATTGGATTCGTTTAACTTAGACAAAAAATCTTTTTTTAAGTTTTAAATAAAAAAAATTTAATCACATTTAATTAGGCCTAGAATATAATCCTGGATGTAATAAGACATTTATGGTCGTACGGAACTATATGAATGGCATTAAAGCTGTAAATTACTCTGTCGTAAACTAGACGATTAAAACTTATACAGTAAAACATTTTATAAATAACAAACTGAACAATAAAGGTAACTCAACGAAATAAACTGTAATTTCAAAATAAAGATTTATGTTATTTTACTATCGTTTACATTTTGTAGCGCATTTTGACGGTTTTTTTTGCGAATATGGATGTATATATCGGGTTAGGTACTTTTGCATTTTGTATAGACGTACACGGGACATAGATAATACCAGTAAACAAAAACTGCTGTTTTTTGGCTAGATAGAAATTATATTTTTTTTGTAATTTTTTTTTCAAATATACATTTTTTTTAAAATTTAAACAAAAAGATTTTATAGTCGCTATTTTTACTGAATCGCCCTCTAGTATTACACCACTCTTACAACTCAAGCCGCAAAACATTGCGGACAACTTAGGGTCGTAGCATCCCCCTTGAATACACTTGATGTTGATCATTGTAGTATCTAAGTTAAATTTAAAAGGGTGGCAGCTGTTTTTTTTACCACCTTAAGTAGATCCATGCCTGTGTTGCCAAAAAAATACTTCTAAGCGCGTTAGAAAGTTTTAGTGTGCAACAGCGTTTTAACGTTGCGCCAAAAACGTATGTTTATCTTTGACTTCCCTCTTTTTCTCTAAGGCAGACAACAGCTAGATAGAAAGAAGCTTCAGACCCCATACCCAGTAATGCAATTGCTCCAGGCAACGCCTGCGATAATAAGATATACTTATTTATGCAAGTTTTTCATAAAATACAATATACAATACTCATATATCTACTTGTAGTTGTCTGTGCGATTGTGTCTTTCCTTTAAAAATCTTTTAATAAAATGCTTCTCTTTGACCTTCAGAAAGGGGTATATATATTTTTAACCTGACACACATCATTGCTCACTAACTAGAGACTTATGGCATAGGATACTTTTAATCTATTTATATAAATAATAAATAAATAAACAATAAGATTGACTAGAAAAAAATATCTGTGTATATGGAGACAATAGCGCTTGTCAGAAGGACATTTTTTACAGCCCCGTATATTTTTTATTTTAACTATAAAGTCAAATTTTTACTGAAATCAATTTACAATATAAATTTTTATACATATAGTGATCGAAAATATAGACGACAATGGTATAAAGGTAAAAGAACGTGGGCTAAGTTGCTTTGCATAAAATTGGGAACTTAACTTCAAATTAAGCTTTTTTCCTTATTTGTGCGAAAGCTTGTCCTCCCTCTAGATAAAAAAAATTCTTTTTGTCTTTTTTCTTTTTCAAAAACAGAAAGTGACTACTGGTGTAAAACACAGAGGTTGTGAAACATAGAGTATCCTGTAACTTAAAAATAGGCAAGAAACCAATGACAGAAAAGCTCATTAGAAAATATTTTTAAAAAAGTTGGGATGTCAATGTATGAGTTATTTTTTACGCATAGTCCGATTTTAAGACAATTGAAGTGTCAAAAAATCTTGCAAAAAAGAACGCCTCTGATAAAAAGCGTAAAAAAAAAAAGAATTTATGTAGATCATGTCAAAATATGGTACAGTTTTTTACTGTTTATACAGCTCGGTTATGTTCAATAACAAATAATCAAGATAGAGATTTAAACATTACAATATATCCCAATGATAATAAAAAAAAGGTGTGAGAATCTACTTGCAAATAGAATGGGGTATGAAAAATATCACGTTACAATCGTAAACTTTTAATGCGGCCTGATTACAAAAAATTTGTAAAAAGAGTTTAATATAAAAGACAAATCCTTTTTTGAATTAAAAAAAAGAAATGGTCATAAGATGCATTTTTTCTAAGAAAAAAAAATCCCTCATTCTAGCCAGAGCCAAAAGCCATTGATCCAGTCTTGAAGATGCGCTTAAAACAACACAAGGTATATGTTTACATACAAGATATATATCAAATTGTAGATTTTATGACCATAAAATACACGATGGGCATAAAAATTTTTTAATTGTATCATATGTTATCAAAATTCATTTTACAGAGATAAAATGAAGTAATTTAAAAAGTAATGGGCAGAGAAATGTGCTTATACACAGTGGTCAGCAAATTATTACCAACAAGCTAAAAAAAGAGGCTTTAGTCAATCTTCACAATAATAATAAAAATATTTGATATAGAAAGGCCGTATTTTCGTGGTTCCGTACAGCAAGCCACATATAAAAACACAAAAAATTCTAAATTTTTAAATCCGTGAATATAAAAAAAAAAGTAAAAATACAAAAAAAGTTTCGCACGGTACAGCATAACCTACATTTTTGCAATATTGATTGTCTTGATATGTGCCGGGGACCCGTTCTGAACGGAAAAAATGGAGCAGAATATACAAAAACCAACAATAACGCATGATTTCATGCAAAAAACTACAAATACAAGCTTTGCATGATATTGAGCGACTGATTCTAGTTGTAGATAATTTAAGCAAGAGAATTTATGTAAATAAAAAATCGTGAAGTGTTGTTTTTTGCAAAAAATACACTTTTTAGTACGTTAAAATAGTTTAAAACAATAATTTTCTATGTCGCGCATCCCTTTTCTTATTTTAATGGCACGACATCCGTTCAGCATAAGTCCCTTGACGCAGTTAGCGGTATTTGTTTGTAAAAACTAGCATATTTTTTTGTAAAAAATATATAACTTAAACGGTAAAACAAAACTTCAACTGTTTTTATCACAGAAAATGCAGATAATTATTTTTTGATTATAAAAAATGTAAAAAACAAAACAAAACCAAAATATAATATAATATAATTATATCCTGTTTCAAAGGGTACATATTTTTGCTATGTTGTAGCCTAATATGTGGACAATTTATGTAAATGCATAAAATTAATATATAAGTATCTTTTCAGAAAAAAATTGATCATACATTCTGTGGTAACCGAAAGCTTTTTATCGCTATTCAATAGAATATTCACATTAAATTTATGTTACATTTTTATAAAAATCAATACAAATAAAAACATGCATATTGCAAAAAGTATTAAAAGATGTAAACGTGGTCTAACCAGCATAGTGGAAGGCTTAAAGAGATTCTTGCGTGGCTCAAATATATAAAAAAGCCTAAAATTGTATAAAATATAGAGAGACTGAAATACAAATTTTTAGGATCAAATATAAGGTACAAAAGATTTCCAAAAAACGATATTACCCGACAGGTATACGGTAAAAACTTGTGAAATATATAAAACATATTTGGAACCTTCATGTTTTTAAAAAGATCATGTTTTTAAATGAGTAAAAAAATCGAACCTCAATATGTACCAGCTACACTGCGACTGCTCAAACAAAAAGCTTAAGCAGTTAAAGATATATTAAAAATGCAATCAAACTTTTATAGGTTAACAAAAAAACTGGTTTTTTATATTTTAAAAAGTAAATATACATACTATTTTTATTATTGAAATATTATTTTATTTATGGATCTTTTTTTGTAAAATTAAACATAGGATTATTCCGTAACGTAAAACTTGTATTACTTATATGTTTTTTTGGCATGCGTTACAGATTGCGCTTTTTCAACTTTAATTTGATAACCTAAGCTTTATCTTATCTCTTAAAACCAAATCCGGGACCTAATTAAGAATATTGATCGTCTTATCGAACAGAATGATTTTTTTGTGCGTTTTTTATAACTGCCGTCACAAGATTTAGATTACTACTACTTTTGTAAAAAGTTCAATTTATGTATATTAGTTGCGACGTCTGCAATGAATATTACTTGATGTTATAAAATGCGGTTAAAAAGTTCTTATTTCTAATTTTTGTCCGTTTAGACCTTTTTTTTATTTTAATATGTTGGGAAATTATTTTTTGTTAGATATATTGCAACGTGGTATCGTATGCCTTTTGATTTCTATTGTCCTTGATGCAGCCAAATATCATAATCTAACGAACATCGTTTTTTCTTAAAAATACTTTTGAGAGACATTTTTGCATTAAAAACAAAATCGTTGTCTTTTCGCATAAGTTTTTTTACTTTAATGTTTACTACGTAAAATTTATAATAAATATATATAAATTCAATCGTTAAATAAAAAATCTTTTCTTAAAGTTACATTCTAAATAAATCCTCTAAAAAAATGTTATTTTCATTTTTTAAATCCCCCCACGAGCATATAATGCGAAATATGCATATCATTACAACATTTTCATATATATCAAATGTTATAAGTAGTCAGTAAATTCTTTTTTTAATATATGAGGGCTCGAGATTATTACCTGGGGAATCATTTAAGTTAGTAAAGGTATTAAGGTTAAAATATTACATCGGATACAGCTTTCGCAAGGTCGCTTTTTTAATATAAAGTATACGTGAATTTTTGTTTGTTTTTGCGAATAGCAATATTTTATATATTCAATGCCTTCATTTTTTGAAAAAAGGAACAGTTTCTTTATGGTTGCGTTTTATGCACTGATAATGCATTTTTATTTGCAATTTATACGATATGGCGTACAAATTTATAGTACTATTTCTACCAACTTTTACTTCTGCGGAATTTACCTATTATTAGTGCGTATTGAGGTAAACTAAAACGTCGTTTTATTTTTTCATATTCTAACATTTAGTAAGTTTTGAACTGTCTACCATTTTTTTTATATATTGGTTACTCATTCAATACTTGCAATAAAAACAAAGTGTATAAAAAGCCAAAAAAATTATTGAATTCTGATCTACAATTAAATAAATATAAGCATGTGTTCTTAATTCTTGAACTTTACGCATTGTAGCAATAAAACTACAATTCAGTTAATCTGCTTATTTGTGTAGCTGTATTAAATAATTCCGTGTTCAAAGTGAACCAAACAAAAATTGGTTGTCTTTATGGGTATTTCTTAGTAAATCTTTACTATCACTATAACTTATCTATTCTTTATGCCGCTTTAGTTATAGTATATGTCAATTTTTAATGCACTGTTTCAGTTTATGTGTATCTAAAGTCAAATTTAAAGGGGCGCAGAGGGCATGGGTTCTGACCCCCGAACTGGTAGAGGTTAAAAGTATATAAATACGATTCTATGTAATTTTCAGAAAAAAAAAACATGATATAGAAATCTATGTTTTTGTAGTATATAGTAAAGGCAACTTCTAGAAAATTTAATTATAATAACATGCGTAGAAATTCTTTTACATTTTTTTTTTGTAAATTTATATTTAATATTACTCGAAATCAAATAAAAGAATTTTCTAGATTTTTTAATGAGACAATTTTATACTGGTTTGTATAAAAAACATAAAAAATCATTATACAAGGGATGTTCCATCGTGTTTCTGTATTGCTGCAATCAGTATACTTATTTTTAAAATACGTATTCTGGTATAGCGATTTTTTTGTTTTTTTTGTGTTCCAAATATATCAGTATGACTAAGAAAGGATTTCTTACTCTAGATATCTTATCAAAGGGGGTATTTAAAAAATATTGTTTTACCCCAAATCTGTTTGTTAGACACATACAGATTTTTACGGCAGTATACTGTCATAATTTTTTGGTATGCTGAGGGGTTCAAAAAAAGAAAAATTTTCAGTATCCAAATTTTAAATTAGTAATAAACTATAAATCAGTACCCTGACTTAAATCAAAACACGCCCTTAATATTTAATTTTCGTGTTAACAAACTTATGCGCAATTTTTATTTGTTATTAATCCATATGTCCTTTTTCCATCATTCAAATAAATCGAAATACAGTAAAATAAAAATGAATTTTTACTTTTCTAAAAAAACAGCATGGATGAGCGGGTGGTTTTTTATAATTTCTGCATAAAAAATGATATATTTTATTCTTAAGATCAGATCTATGATAGAAAAATTGGAAATTCGTATTCTAGTAAAAGCAGTGCATACTAAAACAATTACAATCTATGATTTTCCTTTTGCAAATAGCAAACAGCAACACAAAATACACCTAGATGTTCTTTTAAATATCTCTTGTTTTTGATATAGGCACATAAATAATAAGTAAAAATCCGTTTATAGTTTTTTAGATAAACTTTTAAGGACGCTGAATCGTTTTTGTAGATAATCTTATTCAAAACCGTGTTTTATTAAGTTTATCTAAGTTTTTTTACTTTGTGTATTTTTCGATATCAATATCTACATAGGTTAACCCGCATTTGTGTTTTATGTTATATGTTTTATGTTTACTTTTTATAGTTTTATATTGCGCTTTAAGGTTTTTTACGGCGATAATTATGGGCACAAAAAAAGCACAAATTTGGAAAAAAGCACAAAATATTTTATGACCACGGCAAACTTAAAATGTCAACATTTAAACAATTATTTGCTGTTAAGAACTACTAGAAAATATTTTACTCATTTTTTGTTGTGTTAAATTATATTAATTGCATTAAATTTAAAAAAAAAACATCCCTTATATAAATGACAGAAGAAAATACGGCTTGAATTACGTAGAACGGGTTTAAATCTTGTATTCAAAAACATATAAGGATACTAGATATTTTAATTGTAGTTTGAAAAGCATAGAGAGGCTGTCATGCTTGTTTTGCAGTAAAAAATAGTCAAATTAAATAAAACCTCAAGCAATCCACCCATATTTGCACCAATTTCTAGCAGATTGCTGTAGTAGCAATTATTGACACAAGAGATAAATGATGCACAGTTTGATGTCATATGCCATAAATTCCAATATTACAGCCAGTGAAAGTTGGTATAAGATAAATGATATAATGAACAAGAAATATGAAAGTATAAATAAGGGTTATTGATGTTTGCAAAAAAAAAACATTTACAAAAGTAGCTTAGGTAAGAAAGATAATATTTAGGGATAAATATTATAAAGTTTGCGAGCCACCGTTTTCAAATTTATCTGAAAATGATTAAAAAAGATTTCTAATAACATTTTCAATTTTAAAATCAAATATATCACCTATCGACTATGATAGATATTTCTTGTGGGTCTTTTCCGATTTGTATCATATATTAAAATACCCGGGGGAGTCTATTTATATTGACTGTACATTTAAATGTGTTCACGAACCATTTACGCAGTTTTTATAATCATGCAATTTATAGCTTATGCGACCTTATTCTTGACTATATTTTACGCCATAATTGATTCGAAAGAGAAGTGGGTTTACTAAAATATTTTTTATCATTGTCTAATTTGTCTAAATTTGCAATTTGTACCAGCTACAACAACATGTGATTTTAAGATGGGGTTTTAAAAAGCAATCACGGGATCAGTGTTAAAAGCTTTTATTATCGGATGTCTCTTTCACTTTTCCAAGCACTTAAAAAAATGGAATTTCTCAATATACCAAAAGAATAAATTCTTTAGACTCTTCAACTTTGGAAAATTTCAACAATTGTTCCTGTAAACACATTAAATGAAATGTGATCCCATGTTTCAAGCGGTAAAATTGAGATGGATGAAAACAGTACAAATTGGGATCATTTTTGGTTTTATTTACTAATACTTGGATTAAAAAATATGATCCTAAATAATTACATATTTTTAAAGCTGGCTTTGGGTCAGTTGACATCAGGAACATAACTAACAATGCACTGGAGTCATATAATAGTGAATTAAAAAAAGCATTTGGTTGTCCACACCCCAATTTAAGCAAATTCGTTGAAGTAATAAAAAGTAAATCGTTTGATTATATCAGAAAAATTGTGGATATTACAAAGGGAAGAGCTCACAGGGCCAATAATAAGTAATTTTGTTTTTTCAAAACTTAACTGATGACTACCCAACAGATGAAGAAATGCCACAAGGTGAATAATAAAATGATTTAGTTGATATTTATTTTTTTTGCTTTTTTCGAATTTTGTGCTTTTTTTGTGCCCATACTTCTTCGCCTTTTTTTTCGGTTAAAACGTGATTTTGTTGCTGATTAAAACGATAACAATTTTTAATTTTTTTGTTGTTACATTTAAGTAAAATATTTTACGGCAAATAAAAAAATATTTCTATTATATTGTGTACGAATTATGTGTTTTAAAAGCGATTATTAAACCACCTGTAAAAATTTTATGCATTTTTTATCTATATTTCTTAGCATTTTTTTTGTCAAAATAAGTGTTTCCTTTAATTTATATGCTGTCACTGACTACCTAGTCCACACAGTTTAATATATATTTATAAAAATCTACGTCTTTACATCTAAAAATTAAAATGACATACACTGAAAAATATTTTTTTAAGCTGATTCAATATAGCATTTACAGAAAATTCGGACAATGTACTATTAACAATAACGCAATTATAAGCTAATACTGCCTCCTACTAAATACTTTTTTGTATTTTTATAAAAGAAACCCATAAAAAAAAGTGCCCCTGGGACCTAAAATGTAAATCCTACCCTGTATGTATCAGTTAACATTTTATGATTCGTATTTGTAGCGAACTTTATTAATTTTTTGCCATATTTTGATCGTATATATTTCTTACGTAAGTATCAACAGATTCTTGATACATCTCTAAATGTGCTTTAGTACTTATTTATGGATTATGCAAATCATCAATTTTGTGTAAGTATATACTTAGTTATGTAATTTAAACCCATTTTGCGTGTATCTGTTGCTTTAATTGGGCGTTTATCTTACACAGTCTAAATTCCACCTTTCATTTTCTTCCACCCGATGTCTAAAATCATTTATATTTAGTACTTATTGCTCAATCTACTTTTCCTTGCCACATTTATATGCTTATTTAGTTTCATTTATTCTTCCTTTGCCGTGACATTTTTTGTGCAAAACTATTTTTCTTCATATTTTGTAGTGTTTTAGTTTAAAATATTTATCTATTCAACGACAACAAAAGATCATTTTGCTAACTAACAATAAAAAGGGGTTGCTGGGGTCAATGCCTCTGCATGACTGTTTTATAGTTTTTTATGTGGTCTTTGTGACGCGTGGTAGATGTTGTATGTTGTATGTTATATTCTAGCCTATCAAGCTTTTACAGCTCAATAGTCAATAACCAGGCCACCAATATAGACGCCGCGGGTTCGTTTCTCGGGCCTGATTTCAGATTGCGCTTCAGGCGGCAAATATCGGGCGTGCGCATATAGAAGAAAAAAGACAGTAGCGGCTGATAACGGTGCCTACTGATAAGCCGGAACGGGAAATCGCGATAAAGATTCATTTTTTGCTACTGAATAGAAAAGGGTCAGATAAGAACACGTTTATTATAAATAACGTAATAAGTAAATAAAGAAGTCTATATTCCTATGCCTTTTGATTTACGTAAAAAGCCGAAGTCCCGTGAAGGGGAAGGGTAATCCAACCGAGGTGGATGTATAAAACATCATTAATATATATTGTATAGTTAGACTGTGAAAATGTCGTTTTATAAAATGAAGTCTGTGTTCCCATGATAAAAACGCATACGCTGCAATTTCTAATATAGTGTTTCGCTTACTATATGAAAATATAGTGCGTAAGGGCATTACTTTTTACAGTTTAAACAATTTTAATCTTCTTTCTACATCCCGTCTTTAGCAAATTGACATATCGAAAGTTTTATTCAATGCGAAGAAAATTTGAGATATAAAAAAAATATATTTCAAATACACGCTGGATTATTACGTTAAAAACTTTACTTATGTGCCGTTTTGTTTAGCCATTTGAAAATTTTTTTGCATAGAAATGCACTATAATATTTTACACCTAGTTTTTTTTTGTTGTATTATCGTTTTTTTTTTCGCAATTTCTATATTAATTCTATCTTTTGTCCGCCTTTTCATAATTTGTTAAGCGTAAAAGTTTCTCGTTTATTATAAGTATTTTTGCAAAATAACCACTTATTGGGGCTGATCTTTAATTTTCAATGTGTATATTTTTACCCTTAATTGTCTTTTATATAAAACTATTTCATAAAAAAACTTGCACATAATGCGCAGTATGCTAAAAACCACGCATTTAACTCATGCAGATTGTGCTTGCAGGATTTTTTCTATTTGTAGCGTTTTTTGTTTATAATGCGGAAGCAGGCCCGTTTTTAACGAGGGCAAGGGGGCAAGAGAAAGGCAAGCCCCCAAGAAAATTAATAGGCAAAATTTATGGAAAAAACAAAATTTTTACATTCTAAAATATGTTCCTGTAACATAAAAACTACATGTATTTATATTTTTATTTGCACATATGGGAACTTATTTTTTAACAATTTTGCCATAGGACCCCCATTTTTCGGGGGCCCCACCCCGGATAAGACCGTCTCTGTGCGTAAGTCACATATCCAGGGACCACAGCAGTCACTTTGTAAAATAGGGTGTCAGATAGCAACTCAAAAAAAACCAAATTATGACAATAATGATTTAACCTAGATATAGTATATGTTTTACAGTTAAAAAAGCTTTTTGGTGTTTACCTTACACTGGAATTTTCATATTATATAGGCATTTCAAAAAATGATATATCTTTCATACTGACTGTAACATATATACGTTCTTTGCATTTATATTTTCCAAGAAACATAAATGATTGCATTATTTGCACTATATGAAAAATAAAACCACATATACTAAACTGTCACTAATATAAAACCTGAAAGACTAATACAGTATTCTATACTCAGCGCTTAACGCTAATGGTAATAATCGGTTTCGTTAAAATAAGAAATTAAATTTTTTTGATAGTAATATTTTTTTTGCTGTAGAATTTAATTTTACCTTTTTTAAAAGCATTTAAAAACTATACAGTAAAGCTTAAAACTATACTATTGCTTTTATTTTAGTAAAGAAACATCTTTCTTTTCCAAATAACATTAAAAAACAGGTATAATAGTAAATAGACAATCATGTCACTATATTTCAGAATAATTGTTTCTATAAAATTTGTATAGCATAATTGTGCTTCGCTTATTTTTTTGAGTCTATATTATGATACACGTGCAACTTTGATTATTTTTTTTAGCCTTTTGTGATAAATTCAGGATTATGCAATATATTCGATTTTTTTGTTTTTGGAGTAGAATTTCCTAATGAAATACAAACTGCATCATATTTGAGCACAAAAAATTACTGTAACTTAGGGGTGGAAAAAGGGGTTGATCCAAACTTGCCAGTGGCAAGTTTTACCAAAACTTGACAATAGGGGGTAGAAAAAAAGAAATGGAAAACTCGCTTTTGGAGGGCAAATATGATTGCTAAAAAAAACACGGAAATTATAAAAATTAAATTTAAAATGAAATATAATCATTAATATCTAGAGGTGGTGCCATAAAAACACAAAAAAAGAACGGATAACCTTCTATGCCCTTCACTTTAATTGGCGCAGAGAAAGAAAATACCTCTACTAAAGACCCAAAGATAAATAAATGGTACCCTAAATAATAAACTATAATGTAAACAAAAATGTTTATTTTCATAAAATATATCACTAACACCTGAACCAACCACCATCCAACTATCTCCTTCCTCTAGAACATTTGCTTTGTCCAATTTTTGCTTATGATTTGGTTTGCATAAGAAGGGTATGGTTAGGGGAAAGGGGTGTGGTTAGGGGCAGGGGGGTATGGTTAGGGTGTAGGGGTGTTGTTCAGGGGCAGGGGATATGGTTAGCCTGTGTTTATCTATTTATATTACACTCTATTAATTTAGTGATGTTTTTACCAAGTAAATTCCCATCCCCTATTTAGGTCCTTGATTTATGCCCCCAATTCTACGGGAAATAACTAGAATTTGCACATAAACATCTAGTAACTGCTTATGATCTTTTTTTTTTCTTTTTTTCTACTTGATATTTAAAATTTTCAATGATTACATTTTATTAAAACTAAAATAATAAAAAATTTTTAAATTTTAGATATTTGGAGGAAAAATAAACACCCCGTTCAATTTGGTTTAAATATTGATTTTATTATAAAAAAAACAGAATAAATATATACAATAAGACAAAACACAAAAAAGTGCATTTCTAAATATAAATAACGTTTTTGTGTTTTTTTTTAATGCAAATGATAATTTCTTGTTAAAATTATTGCATACCACAGGTTCTCTCAATATTCTGTAACCTGCATCACTTAATGGTTTTTTAAAACACCAATAGATTATAGAATGTGTGTTTTTTACTCTTTACTAAAAGTAAAATAATTCTAATTGAAAAAATCTAGTTAACGAAATATTTGTACCATTTGAATAAGTTTACTTGCTACAAAATACGAAAAAAAATTCATGTTTGGTTTATTTGTCTTTTTTATATCCATAAACAACACATAATTTTCTATTTATTTTATTTGATATATTAATCATCAATCAATTTGATCTATAATACATATAAAGGAATTATATGTGTTGTTTTTTGTTTCCCTCCTAAAGCGAGTTTTCCATTTCTTTTTGGTCTACCCCTCTTTGGCATGTTTAAGCCAAACTTGCCACTGGCGACTTCGGACGCAGCCTTCTACTATTCCGTCAGTACACTGGCGTACCTAGGGGGAGGGGTAGAGGGGGAACCCCCCCTTCAAAAAAAAAATCACGCCTGAATTTAAGGAGGGTGGGTCTTTTTTTGTGCAGAGATCTTTTCGATTTTTAAAATCCAAATAGAAAATTTTTAATAAATGTTTAAAAAAAAAAAAAAAATAATGTTTAAAACATATATAAAAAGTGTTTTAAGCCCTATTTTTTTGAAAAACACTGACTACCTCCCGCTTCAAAAAATCCTGGGTACGCCACTGTGTCAGTATAAAAATATATTTAACAAAAAAAAACACGACGAATAATTGTTTAACCTAATAATAAAAGCAAACAAAAATTGTGAGCCATAAAGAAACTTCCAGTTATATAATACAAAATTTTGACATTTTGCAATGATAAAGATTCAAACCTAAAAAAAAGCTACAACCTAACTATAAAATATTTTCTCTACGATTGAAATTAATAAGCACAGTAAAGACAAGTAAATTCATGTGTAAAATTATTTAAAGGAGTTTTATAGCGATTAAAATGTGCAATTTAAAAAAGAAAACTAAAATGTTTTGATCTGCTTACAATTGGAATTTAAAATGTTTATTTCGGTTATTTTTCAATAAAGTATAAAAAAACAAAAAGATAATGTTAGTTGCATATTATTGACATAAAAATATGACGTCTGTGACTATCTATATATTTAAAATGATTTTTTCGTCTTTTAAGTACCAAATTCTAAAGTATAATAATTTTATTTCAAAGGTCTTATTTCAGGCTATCAAATGGTCATACTTTTTTATAATTTGGTTTTATCTAGGTTTTGTAGTATAGATTTTCATTTATGTAACCGTTTAAAAGTCTTTTAGCTTTCTTTTTTTTGCGTTTTTAACAGTTATTATTAGTTAACTTTTAATAGATAACTATTTTGTTTTTTTGTTTTAAGTCAGCCCTACTGAAACTATATTTTAACCAAATATTTTTTATATATATTTTTAGCAAAACAAAGCTCTAATTTTTGAATTTTCAGATTTTGGTAATATTATTTGATCATAGCCGGTTTAGATCGGGTCGGATAACGGTAATAGAAAAAATAGTCGGATCGACTTCCAAAAAAAAATCCGATTCAGTACTCTAAAATTTGCCCTCTCTTACTTTGAAATATCTTTATAAAGGCATAAAACACTTCTTATAGCATACATATATATATCGAATAATCCTAAAGAAGTGAAATTTAGCTTGTAAATGCTGTTTTTCAAACAACCACTTACACATTGGACGCATCGATCTTTTAAAAACTGGCTAGAAATAGTGAACAATATATTTTGTGATTAGAGCAGATTAAATGAAGTATCTCGTATTTTTAGTCGATTTTCGCACAAAAATAGCAACTTGAATCGATTTATATAGAAAAATATAAAAGTTAAATCTATTAAGTCTATAAATATTTATTTTTTCTAAAACTACGCTGGCCTCAAGCAAAAATAAATCCCATTTCCCTTTTCCCGATAAATAACACCTGTTGATATATAAACTAAACTTTTTAGTTTAGATTATTTAAAAAACGAGTTTTTATTATAATTTATATTTTTCAATCTTCACATATGGCAAGTTGTTCCACTTCACGATTTCTTTTTTTAGCTCAAATACTTATTTTATCCCTTCATAAATGCATGAAATCAAATTTATACCATCAGGAAAATACACAAATCAACTAAAGAGCTTCCATAGCATTCATCCGTATTTAATAGAGTACTCTGAAAACAATCTTATTGTAGCTAATATTAATCATGAGGAACTATACGTATTAGATGGTGTCTCACATGTATTTCATCAGGGAGATGCAATTATTGCAGTGCAGATGGAACAATGGAATTTCAAATTAACTAGTCTACTATTTTCAAGCGGAAATGTAAGAAAGTACGAAGAAATTATTGCCATTGATCAATCTCTAGAGGAGTCATCCCATAAACTGGCACATGGTTTAAATGGCGATAATTCATCATTAGAAAATATTAAGAAGCTTGGTATATACAAGAACTGCTTCATTTTACTGAAGGATACTTTATTGTGCTATAAAGATATGAAAATCCAAAATGTAAGTAACTTTTACACAAATAATGAAATACTAGTTATTCATGTTGGCGGTGAATTGATTCTAGTGGAGGATTTAAACTCATATTGTTCTGATTCAAATAATTCTAAAACCGTAAAAACAACAGATTTCAAAGATATGTACATTATTAGTTCCAAAAAGATTTTTTATATTGATGGCTCAAATATTTATTTACATGATTTTGATAGGTTACTATTGAAATTTGCCAATCATATTCATGAAGAAGATGCGGTGTATTATTTTACCAAGTGTGACTTTATTATCTTAATCGCTCACAATAAAAGTGAAGAGTTTATATACGTAGATTATGTGAATAATAAGTCTTATGAGATTGATGATGATAAGTACGCAGTAAATATAGGATTAGATAATGAATTAGAACCACTTTATTGTTCTGGAATATGTAGCTCCGATGGGTATGTCTATATAAAAGATAAGTATGGGATCAATGTGTATGTGAATAGAAAAGAGACAAGTATAGAAGTGAAAACAAAGGATGAATTCAAGATTGAGGATGTGATAAGTTTGGAAGTTGAGAATATTAAAGAACTGGATGATTTCATGGATTCACTAGATGAAATAAAAGAAGACCTGGGCGAGGAAACTCTTAAAAATGACCAACAATCTAGATTTGAATTTATCTCAGATATGAATTTGGATGAATTAAATGTGAGGGATGATATTTTGCAGATTGAAAGTGATATAACGGGAATAAATGATGTAAATACGGATTTAAAAGGAAATGAATATAAAGATCTTAAAGAACATATAATCAATAAAACAAAAGAAGAAATAAAAAATGAGTTAAAACATGATACAATAAGAGAGAGTATAAAGGAAGGTAAAGAAACTGACACTGAAAAGATAATATTGAATAATAAAAAAGAAATACCCCCATTTAACATGGAAACACGAAAAGAGATCAAGGTGCCAGATTTATTTATGAAGAAGGTAGATGATACTAAGCAAAATAAAAAGATGGGTGAACCATCAAAATTTGATCAAACAGTGATTACTCAGCCTTCATTTAACTTCGCATCCTTGGCAGATTCATTAAAGAAGGAAAACGAGGACAAAATATTTACAAATAAATTTGATACACTAAACATTACTCAGAATAAAGATCCACAAAAGCAGAAAAAAACACCAGGAAACAAATATGAAATGGAATACGAGATATTGAAGGATGAAATAGAGAATGAAACAAAAGACCTAATAAGACAATTTAGCAAATTAACCGTGATGCCAGAGATAGATAAATTGAAAGTGTATGATATAAAGAACGATAATATCATTTTACTACTGGAAGAAATATATAAGAACATTGGAGATTTACAGAATAATAATATTGAAAAAGACATGGAACATAAAATAACACTACTGGAAGAATATCTAAAGAACAATAGAATTGAAAAATATGATGAGACAATAAAATACATTGATAATTACATAAGAAAGATGGGGGATAGAAACTTCTATGTGCCATACAAATTCCATGATGGAGTAAACAAAGGAATAAATATAATCAAGGGGAAGAAATATGACAGAGATGATTATATCAAAAAACTATTCGATGAGTATGAGAAGAATAAGGAAACGAATATAACAGAAAATAATGGCACGTCATTTACGAAAAATGATAATAAAATAGCAACAAGTATAATAAGAGATACAAATAAAAGAGAAAATAATGCGAGTAATCAAACTGAAAGTTATAAAAATATTTTTGGAAGTATAAACAAAAGTGAAAACGAAAACAAAAGTGTATTTGCGAATAAACTAAGGGAAAATGACAACGGAAATATATTTGTGAATAAATCATTGGAAAATGAAAGTAAATCACATGCATTAAAAGTAGAAACACCAACATCCAATCAAATCCATACTTCATTGGCATCAATTGCTAACCCTGGGAGTTTAAATATTATGAAGCAGAATATCACCGAGCCAAAAATAAGTGGAAGCGAGGAAATGAAAGAGGTATCACTGTATAAGGATATGGGAAGTACAAGAAACAATAATGTTAGTCAAATGAATGAAAAGGTAAATAATAACATATTTAATAATACTAAACAAGCAGGTACCAATGCAAACGCATTAAATAGGTCAAACATATCATCAAGCGGAATAACTGATAACCTGTTCATAAATCAAAATACGAATTTATCACAGAACAATATTAACCCCGCCTCAAATAATCAAAGTAATAATAATCCATTCGCAACATTTAGTGTACCATCATTACATCAAAACAATCCTTTCATGAATTTATCAGCAGCACCAGGGAACCCATTTACACAATCTACCCAATCTACCCAAGCTAACCAAACTAACCAGAATCCATTCACATCTTTCTCTTTGACCCCATCTAGTGGTGATAGCAAGGACGGAGAAAATAAACCAGCTCAAAATACAGCTTCAAATCAATCAGCACTTTCAAGATTTGCGAATAACAGGAAATTATAGGAATAAAGCTAATAAATTGATATTAAAAGATAACTGAAAGTGTTTTAAAACGGTAGACACGGGAAATGCCTTTTCTATAAGTTATTTTATCTGTACGTTAACGGTTGAGATTAGGTCTCGTCATTATATCGTATAAATTTTTTAATTATACATTTACTATACGTATAGTGTGGTATATTTAGGTATAGTGCTGATATAGTAAGGGTATAGTACCTTTGTCAAATTTAACAATGTAAAAATATAAAAAAAAATATGAATTAACTACAAATTAATTTTTTTAGTGTTGAAATTCACATTTTATTATTCTTAGCATATTTTTAATCGTTCTTTTAATTCCCGCATTGCCCTTCCACGAAAACACTTATGAAAAGACGTAGTCAATCTTTATTCGTAATAATATGTTTGCAACATATTTATAGTTGATACTAGTTATTTGATTTTTTAATTTTTAAGATTTTTCAATAAAATTATCTAAAAACTTACAATAACATTTGGTATTTTACAATATAAAAATATGGTGTATTGTGCAAAATAATGCGGTTTGCATTATTGTAGATAATATTATGAGGTGCTTTACCTTATTTATTGTTTTGACTACTATTGCAATGTAAATACACGGTGTAAAGGCATGCAATCTTGTTTTTTCTATGAAAGAACTTCTTGAACTTTTTTATGTAAAATAATATTGTGATTTTAAAAATTTTATAATATAAAAATTTTCAATTTAATTTTTACCAACTAAATATCTTATATACTGAGTCAGGGCCTTAAAATAATATATTGTTGCATCTATTTGCATTTAGTAGCTTACAATAATATATTTATTTATAAAACAATTATTGTAAATATTTTTTTTTTAAAAATTGCAATTAATGTAACTTATATTATTAGACTTTTGTTTGGTATGTTGATATCATAAAAGCGAAGAACTAATGTTTTACTGTCTAGAAATTTGATTTTTTTTAATTTAATAAAATTTCATGATTTTAATACTTATTATAATCCTAATAAAATTTATAGTTTTTTTTCAGTTATACTAAAAAATCTTTCGCATACATTTTTTTGCTAAAGAAGTTTAAATATATATAAAGTCTTTATTTACTAAATATATTGAATCATGTAAAATCAACATCCTTTTATCACTTTTATTTTCTGACATAAAATTGATTGTTTCATTTGCCTTTTTGCGTTTTTATTGTCCATTAGAATGCATTTATTATTATTTTACTACCCAATGTGCTTTTTGACTATTCAAAATTTAATAATCGTCTGGTATGTATTGATGATACTATATTCATGCGTTTTAATTTTAGAAAATATTATTATTGGATATTATACGCTAAAGGATTAAACACGTGCAGCCTAATTACATTTTTTTCGGCTGAATTTTATATTAATACACCGAAATCTGGTAATGTTATTATTTATACTTTTCAAAATATTCCTAAATGTGGCAGCAACAAATATTATTAATCTATATTGTAATTATTATTTACCTTAAAAATTTGGTATACAGAACTTTACTCGTAATCACACTTTAACGTCATTATTTAGGATTAAATCCATTGGCTATAAGCTGCAAGTTGTTCAAGAAATTCATAATAATTTTATTTTGTTTAATAGTTCTAAAGGTTAGTTTTTTATCATGTTTTTCCTTTCATCTATATATTTTTCGACTACCGCTCAAGTATAATTGTGCCTGTATCAGGCTAAAACATAACATTTACTGTTTTTAAAAAAGAGTGTTTACGCTTGTACATTCTAATTCAATTTAAAAAAAACACTAAGACATGCTTATTTATATTTTTAGTATTCCCGTTAATGATTTATATTGCGAAATATCAGAAAAATATCGTTCATCCCTGAACTTTGCTAAGAAAAGAATCCTTATATTCTTATATAATATTTTCTATGACATCTAGAAATAAATTCTAAATATGTCTATGCATAATTAACCTTTTAAAATGTATCCTGACATACATTTTAATAGTACTGATTACTTTTTTGGAAAAAAGCGAAAATATTAAGATGCCATAAAAAATGCAATTGAACATAACCGGTTCATTAAAACTTTTTCGCGTCTATA